>JAQZBX010035978.1:0-24355 GCA_029593785.1 Cabassous unicinctus
TGCCATGTTTTCTGCAACTTTAAAACAAGGATCACCATTCCTCCAGTTTCCAATAAGAGTTTCATCCTTTTCATCTATGGCTTCATCAGAAATATCTTTTGGGTTCATATTCTTACCAGCAGTCTCTTCAAAGCAATCTAGACCTCTTTTATCAAGCATCTCATGATTCTTCCAAAATATGCCTCTTACCCATTTATAAAACTGTTCCATCATTTTTGGTAATTGCAAGCACCGTGGTCCCTATACTTCTGGTACCAATTTCTGTCTTAGTTTGCCAAAGTCTGCTGATGCAAAGTACCAAGCATGGGTTGACTTTTACAATGGGAATATTATATGGGGTAAAAGCTTACAGTTCTGAGGCCAGGAAATGTCCAAATCAAGGCACCATCAGTGATGCTTTCTCACCAAAATCAGCTGCTGGTAATCCTTTTATCTCACCATGTGGCTATCAGGTATATGGCAGGGCTCAGCTCCTCATCCTTGATCTACTCCATGGGCCCAGGCTCTTGGAGGCTTCAGGCTTAAGTGATTTTTGAGACCTCTCTCACTTGGAAGGATGAAAAACTGTGGATCTACCTTGCTCTGTTTCCCTCTCTCTCTGTCTCCATTTATATCATTCCCAGCAAAAGGGAAGAGACTCAACTTGTGTCATGCTTCACTGAGGTTGTTCAATCAGAAGGCTTTTGCACCCACAGGACTGGATTAATTCAAAAAAACATATTCTTTCTCTTTTTTGGAATTCATAAAATAATTTCAGACTGTCACAGATCCCTTCCAGAGAAGGGTTTTTCTAGAAGATTAAAACCATCGCTCTGCAGGGGATTTCAAAGGAAATAAAAAAAAAAAAAATAGAATGAACCCTACAGAACTGCAGAGAAGCAACATCTGCTCATTAACCAGTTTCTTCCAGGATAGACAACTTATCAGATTGGCCCTATATGAGCTTTTCCCTCCCTCATTGAAGCACCTTTTACTTTGTGAATAAAATTCTTGTCAATATATGAATTACTTAATAAAAGTGTGAGATTCTAAATTTATGTTGTTGAAATGTTTTTTTCTTTTAACAATATTGTATTTTCATAATACTACACATGTTGAGTGTTCTTGTGAATATTACATTTTACTAAGCCAAGAGATAACTGCCTTAGTGGAATTGATAAATTATTTCTTCAAAATGTGAAATTAATTCCACCAGCCCACATATAGTATGATGACGGTCCATAGTTACCAAAAAGGAAAAAAAAACTGAACTAAAAAACAGATTCTATCTAAACTAAAGTTGAATTCTGACAAACAAAAACAAATCCTATTATTTATCATTCTTTTATATGCCTAGACTCTATGTCTGTCAATGCTAATTCCATAATAGAGTCCCTAAGGAGCTCCCTTTCAGCAAAAGACCAAAGCAATTGGGAAAATCTTGGCTCTCCTTCTCAAATTTAATTGTAGGATTACTGGTGTCTAATGCACTGCTACACACTTTGCTGCCAATTCATAGATTAATTCTGGATTTCCTGTCTGAAGATTACAATACTCTGGCCAAGGTATGCAGTCTACCTTTCAAGAATAATGTTCGAGGCTCTGAACAGATAACTGCCCACTCTGCACATCTTTCCTGGGGCTTTCCTTGACTGTTTCAGAGTTAAAAGGGTGTTAATGGAAACTCAATCCAGAATTCAAAATACTAATAATATTCAAAAAGACTGAAGTTTCAGGTCAAAGTAGAATGAAAGCATACCTGCAGTTTTTCAATATCAAAAAACTGAAGAGGTAAGTAAATGCTCTTTTTTAAAAAATTCACTTTAAAATACATCAAATTTACAAGACACTTGTAAAATAATACAAAATCCATACAAAGAACTCCAACATACTGACCCACCGAGATATCCAAATTCAACAACTTTAATATTTTGTAAATCTTTGCTGATTTGTTCTATCTATCTTTGTTTCTATGTCTCTCTATTTATACACCCATCTGTCTCTATCTGTTCATCTACCTATTAAATCTGTTTTCTAAATATTTGAGTGTAGACTGTATACATCATGCTTTTTGAACACACAATATTTACTTCCATGTACATTTCCTAAGAACAAGGATATTTACTTATACACGACATTAAGTGGAGTTATCAAGTTTAGAAAATTTTACTTTCATATAAAATTTACATGCTATATTACAATTTTCAAAGTGTCTCAATAATATCTTTTTAGATATTTTCTCTTCCATTATTAGTTCCAGTCAGGATCTTATTCCCCATTTAATTATTGTATTAGGTCTCCTTAGGCCTCTCTTTTTTAAATTGTGGAAATAAATATACACATAAACTTTCCCATCTCAACACCTCCCAATCATATTATTCAATATGATTAATCAAATTCAGAGTATTGTGCTATGATCACCACCATCCATTACCAGAACATTCGTTAAAACCCCATTGTTCCTTACCTCTATACCTCTGGAAATTGTAATCTACTTTCTGTCTCTATGAATTTGCATAACCTCTCTTCATGTGAGTGGAATTATACAGTATCTGTCCCTTTTTTTCTGACATATTTATCTCGACATGATGTCTTCAAGGTTGATGCAGTAAATGTTTTTATCCTTAAGCTTTTTTTCTATTTAAAACTTTATTAGCGGGGAGTTGATGTGGCTCACTGGTTGAGCATTGGCTTCCCACATATAAGGTCCCAGGTTCAATCCCCAGCCCCAGTATCTCAAAATAAAAAAATTAAAACAACAACAACAAAAAAAACCCATCTTATTAGTTACAGGATGTATTTCATTTATTATTTCCTTATTGTAATTTTTTGTGTTGGACTGTTTCAAGTTGATTTTGTGTACATAGAAATTTTGCTTTCACAATAACTTATTGTAGTCCACATAATAATAATTATTGACTCTATTTTGATTATTAATATTAAAACATAATGAAAGTGCTTCTCTGAATCTATTATCTGGGGAGTAGCTTCATGGGAACCAATATGAGATGTCTTAATTATTAACCCCATGAGCAGTTGCAGAGAATAACTCATTGAATTCCTCTAACATGCCACATCGCTTTGACAATGGTTTGACAGTAGCAAGACACTTAGGACACTGTGTTCTGGCTCTCTTAATTCAGTCACTCTCCCGTATTCTTGAAGAAGGTAGAGTGGTAAAATCAGATGGATGATTAAGAGATTTAGGGTACTGGAAGGTTTTACTCATCATTTTGGTTTAGTTGGCATAAACATCTAGAAGTCAACAAAATTGACAGATTCCATGAAGGCTTAAACTGCACCTCTTTTTGTCACTGTCTGAGCCCATTGTGTGACCCAGAGATGGTCTCTCTTTAGGTGAGGGGAAAGAGATGTTCTAGACTTACCTATAATTTAATTCTGAATTCCATCTTGATTCTTCTCCATGAGATTTACTTGACTCTTGTTTAGCTACTTGTACTTAAAGCTGTATATTTGGTGACCTTCTATTTTATCAAATTCTTAATGTTCCTTCATCTGAAGTATTCAACAGAGACATTACTGCTAGTGTATTAATCATTATTCAAGATCAAGTACAAAATTCAATTTCTTCAGTATTGCTAAATTTCCTTCTTCATCCTTCTAGTTATTAACATTTATTCTTTTGCAATTTTCCCTAAACTCTTCATTTAATAGATGTCAGAACAAATAATGAAGAAGAAAAACATTGGTATTGAAATATTAAAAATGTATAAAACTTTTAGCTTTCTATCTTTTCTTTCTCTCTTCAGGGAAATAATCCCTATTATTCATGGATTCTGACAGTAAATGTATATTGCAACACTTAATGCCAATGGTACTTAGACTCTTGGCCCCTCTGTGACACAAGCACACATACACATATAAAAATGTAAACCTAAATGCATATATGCACACAAGCAAAGATATATAAGTTCTATGTGTCCTCTAAAAGTTTTCAGTAGGATAAAATCATTACAAGCTAAAGATGTCTTAATTCCTTCTTGTCTTCTACTACTGTCACCCATAACAGGATTAATGTGAAAGAAAAACAGTGAGTTTTCAATATTTGCTAAATGTGTGTGTTAATATACAGAAAACAAAAAGATGATGCTCCTTTGTTTTTGTACAGAACATGAAATTTAGAAATATATTTTCAACTCTAAAACACCAGTTGTGTTTCACACCAAGAATTAAAGATAGGTAGATAATGAAATTAGACTTATGGAGTCAGGGGCAAGATAGTGTCGGTTTAAGTGGGCACTCAGCATCTCTCTCACAAAAGATGGTTGATTGGGGACAGGATCCAGGCTGAGTAAGCTGTTTTGGGAGCCCACAGAGCAGGTGACTTTGGGGCAGTGATCTCGAGGGAGCTGGACAGGGATATAGATTGCTCAAGATAAAACTGTGAGATTTTAGGCCGATGGAAATGATGGACAGCTAAGCCCCACCCTCAAGACAAAGATCCAGGGTGAGCTCTGACCCTACTGGCCACCCACTGAGAAGGAGAATACTCCAAGAGTGTGAGAGTTCTTGCAAGGGGAAGAGAGGGGTTTCCTTTCTGTGGGGCTGTTTGCCTAGACCCCCTTTGAGCTTTGGGGAGCATATCAGCCAGCTTGAAGTGGCACCAGGCTAAGGGGAGAGGTGAATCTGCTGAGGCAGCCTGATTTACCTAATCGCCCTGAGATGAAGAGGCTTGGCCTGAGAAAGGGTGGAGTCAGCCAATTTAATAGTTCCATGCTGAGGACTATCAG
This sequence comes from Cabassous unicinctus, assembly GCA_029593785.1. Taxonomy (NCBI): domain Eukaryota; kingdom Metazoa; phylum Chordata; class Mammalia; order Cingulata; family Chlamyphoridae; genus Cabassous; species Cabassous unicinctus. Next base: position 4,731 of record JAQZBX010035978.1, read on the forward strand.
AATTTCAACTCTCCAAACTGAGTAAGGCAGTGGGAAGAGCTTAATAAGTTTTCAAGGACTTATTTAGGATCCGCTGGGAAGAGGGGGTGGTCTAGAAAATGCATGAAAAATCACTTCAGTGGTGGGTACTTAGTCATCAGGGTCCCATTTGAATTTCAAAAGGGATCTCAACCTGACCAGGGGAGGGGAGGGGGGTTTTGCTCATATAGCCTGCTGAATCCAGCTACCCTAAGAGAGTAATACCTGCCCAGGGGAAAGTGACTGACTAGCTTTCTGAAGATCTGGCTGACCTAGTGGGAGGGGTAGCTCCGTGGAGGAATTTCTGCGTTGAATGTATGAGGTCCCTGGTTTGATTCCCAACTCTTCTAAGAGTGGTGATCCACAGGAATATCTAACATCCAGCTGATACCGTAGGGCAGGGAAAACATGGAAATTATTTTTGTACTAGCTTATTTTGGGTCCCTTATTTTTTGAAAAAAAAAAGTTATTTAAAAAATTTTTAACTTAGTTTACTCACTAAAACCCACCTCAAAACATGCAGAGAGAAGGCTGCAGGGTAATTGATTGAAGAACAATTACCTCCATTGAGCCTCCATAGGGGCCCAAGAAGGGATAATGTTAATCCTTAGCTTTGTTTGACTGCTTGCTTGAGTGTTTGTTTGAGTTTTGTTTTTGCTGTTGTTGTTTTGTTTCTTGCTTTTCTTTCCTTCACCCCACACCCTTTTTTAAAAATATAGTTGCTGCTAGCTTGTTTCTTCCTTGCTGTGCTTCCCCTTCCTTGATTTCCCATTTTCTGTGTATACTGATTTTGTCTACCAATGCAATCTCTTTTCCTTCCTTCATCTTTCTATCTTCTGCTTTCTGTTTTGGTGCTTACATTCCACCTTTTTTTTTATTAGTCCTCAACTTTACTGGTTTCAATTTCTACCTTGTCTATTCTGTTTACTTTTTTTATTAACTTTATTCTTTCTGTCCTTTCTTTTCTCTTTCTCTCCTCATCAATCTGCACTTTTAAATCATTCTATATATTTTTCTCATTTGGTTTACCATTTCATTGTAGGTACTCCACTTTTTTATTCTTATTATGCTACACTGCTCACATGAGTTAAATATTCATTTTACTAAGTCTTATACAGGCCCTCTTCTAACTTTTATTACTATTTCTATTATCCTTTTTCTTTTCTTACCTCTTCTGATTTCTTTGGCTCTAATCTTTTTCCTTCAAAGAAACATTGAAAACAGCAAGTAAATAGAACAAGAAGAACAAAGGGTCAAAGAAAAAACTTAACACACACACAAAACCAGCAGCTAAAAAAACTTTAGAGCAGAGAGATAAGTTAATCAACTGAATAAACCCATCAAGATAAATGATGACAAAAAGGCAACAAAAAATTACAAAATATAGTAAGAAACCAAAAGACATGGACCAGTCCAATGAACACCTAAAAACCAGGAAGAGATGCAGAAGATCAAACAACTAATCAAAGCTGTCCAAACAAATATCATGGACCCACTTAATGAAGTGAAGGAAGAAATTAAGTATATTAAGAAGCCACTGGGAGAGCATACTGAAGAAATTGTAAGCATACATGAAAAGATAATGGATGTGATGGTGATGAACAGCACAATCCAAGAAGTCAAAAGACACTGGAGTCACATAACAGCAGATTTGAACAGGCAGAGCAAAGAATTAGTGATGTGGAAGACAGTACATCTGAAATCAAACAGATAGTAGAACAGAAAGCTAAAAAGATAGAAAAAATACAGCAGGAATTTGGGGCTTAAACAACAACACAAAATGTGCCAATATAGGCATTATAGGCCTCCCAGAGGGAGAAGAGAAGGGAAAGGGAACATAAGGAATATTGAAGGAAATAATGGCTGAAAAGTTCCCAGCCCTATTGAAGGAGATGGGCGAACATGTATAGGAAGCACAGCATACCCCAAACAGTATACATCCTAACAGGCCTACTCCAAGACATATACTTGACAAAGGCCCAATGCTCAAGACAAAGAGAAAATACTTAAGGCAGCAAGAAAAAAGAGAACCATCACATACAAGGGAAGCTCAATAAGATTAAGTGTTGATTTCTCATCTGAATCCCTGGAGGCAAGAAGACAGTGGTATGACATAATCAAGGTACTCAAAGAAAAAACCTTCCAGCCATGAATTCTCTTTCCAGCAAAACTGGCATTCAAAAATAATATAGAGTTCAAAATATTCACAGATAAACTGAAATTAAGAGAGTATGCCAATAAGAAATCTGCCCTTCAAGAAATACTAAAGGAATTTCTACAGGTTGAAAGAAAAAAAACAGGAGAGTGAGAGTTGGAGGAGAGTGTGAGAACAACTAAAAAGACACAAAGAGAAATAAAAACAGCATAAACCCAAAGAAAATATGGCTGATGTAAGAGAGTAATAACACTGAATGTTAATGGATTAAACTCCACAATCAAGAGACACAGGTTGGCAGAATGGATAAGGAAATATGACCCATCTATATGTTGTCTACAAGAAACCCACCTTAGACCCAGGGATTCAAAGAAGCTGAACATGAATGGCTGGAAAACAATTTCACAAGCAAACAACATCCAAAAATGAGTAGGAGTAGCTATACTAATATCAGACAAAATAGACTTTAAGTGCAAAACTATTGTAAGAGAAAAAGATGGACACTATATATTAGTAAGAGGGGCTATCTTTCAAGAAGAAAGAACAATCATAGACATGTATGCACCTAATCAGGGTGCCTCAAAATATTTGAGGAAAACACTGGAAATACTAAGTGCGTACATAAATGCCTCTACAATTATAGTGGAGGACTTTAATACACCATTATCACCATTAGAAAGAACATCATGAGAGAGAATCAATAAAGAAATAGAGACACTGAATAATACATTAGAGGATCTGGACCTAATAGATATATACAAAATGCTACACCCAAATACAGCAGGATATACATTCTTCTCAAGTGCAAATGGACCATACTCTTAGATAGACCACATGTTAGGCCACAGAACAACTTTCAATGAATTCATTATAATTGAGATTATACAAAGTAATTTCTCTTACCACAATGGAATGAAATTGGAAATCACTAAGGGCCAGAGAACCAGATTGGGCACAAAGATATGGAAGTTAAACAACACACTATTAAACAAACAGTGGGTCAAGGAGGAAATCTGAAAAGAAATCAGTAACTTCTTTGAAACAAATGAAAATGACAACAGAACATATCACAATGGGATGCAATCAAAGCTGTACTGAAAGGGAAATTCATAGCCATAAATGCATATATATATATATATATGAAAGAGCTAAAATTGAAGACCTAACTGCACACCTGGAGTAATTGCAAAAAGAACCAAAATTAAGTGCAAAGGAAGGAGAAAGAAGAAACAACAAAGATTAGAGCAGAACTAAATGAAATAGAATATAAGAAAGCACTAGAAAAACAAACAAAACGAAAACCTATTTATTTGAGAAGATCAATAAAATTGACAAATCCTTAGCCAGACTAACAAAGAAAAAGAGAGAGCAGATGCAAATACACAAAATAAGAATTGAAGAAGGAGATATCACCACTGACCCCACAGAAATAAAGAGTATGAAAAAAGGATGCTTTGAAAAATTATATGGCTACAAAAATGATAACTTAGAGGAAATGGACAAATTCCAGAAACTCACAAGCAGCATACATTGATGAAAGAAGAAATTGATTAACCCAACAGGCCAATTATAAGTAAAGAGATAGACTCAGTCATCAAAAACCTCCCAACAAGGAAGAGTCCAGGACCAGATGGCTTCTCAGGTGAATTTTACCAAACATTCCAGAAAGAGCTAATATCAATCCTGCTTAAGCTCTTCCTAAAAATAGAAGTAGAAGGAGCATTGCCTAACTCATTCTATGATGACCAAAATTACCCTAATACCAAAACCAAAGATGCCACCAGAAAGGAAAATTACAGACTAATTTCTCTAATGAATCTAGATGCTAAAATCCTCAACCAAATACTTTCTAATCACATTAAACAGCATATCAAATGAATTATACACCATTACCATGTGGGCTTCATCCCGGGTATGCAAGGATGGTTAAACATAAGAAAATCAATCAATGTAAAACACCACATAAACTGATTGATAGAAAAAAAATCACATGATCATCTCTATAGATGCAGAAAAAGTATTTAACAAAATACAGCACTCTTTCCTGATAAAAACCCTGCAAAAGATAGGAATAGAAGGAAACTTTCTGAACATGATAAAAGGTATATATGAAAAACCCAGAGCCAACCTCATCTTCAATGGTGAAATCCTAAAAGCTTTCCCTCTAAGATCAGGAACAAGACAAGGATGTTCACTACCACCACTCCTATTTAGCATTGTTTTAGAAGTACTTGCTCAAGCATGGAGGCAATAAAAATATATAAAAGGCACTGAAATTGGAAAGGAAGATGTAAGAATTTCACTATTTGCAGACGACATGATCCTATACATAGAAATCCCTGAGAAATCTGCAACAAAGCTTCTAAAACTTATAAAGGAGTTGAGTAAGTTCGCAAGGTATAAGATAAATGCTCAAAAATCAGCAGCATTTCTGTACATCAATAACAAGCAATTTGAGGAGGAAATCAATAAAAAATAGCATTTACAATAGTAACTGAAAGTACCAAATACTTAGGAATACTAAAGAAGTGAAGGACTTATATACAGAAAATTACACAACACTTTTAAAAGATATCAAAAAAGACTTAAATAAATGGAAGAATATTCCCTGTTCATGGATTGGAAGACTAAACATCATCAAAATGTCTATCCTACCCAAACTAATCTACAGATTTAATGCAATCCCAATAAAAATCAACACTATTTTTTAATGAATTGGAAAAACTAACTGCAAAGATTATTTGCAAGGGTAAGAGTGCCCGGATCACCAAAGACATATTGAAAAAGAAAAATGAAGATGGAGGTATCACAGTATATGACTTTAAAAGATACTACAAAGCTACAGTGGTCAAAACTGCATGGTATTGGCACAAGGATAGATATACTGACCAACGGACCTGAATTGAGAGTTCCAATATAGATCCTCCTATACACAATAATCTGATATTCAACAAGGCCCCTAAGCCCACTCAATTGGAAGAGAATGGCCTCTTCAACAAATGGTGCTGGGAAAACTGGATATCAATATCCAAAAGAATGAGAGAGGAACACCATTTCACACCATATACAAAAATCAAATCAAGATGGATCAAAGATCTAAATATAAGAACCAAGAACATAAAGACCTTGGAAGATAATGTAGGGAAGCATCTACAGGACCTTGTAATAGGAAATGGTTTAATGAACTTCACAGCCAAAGTATGAGAAGCAAAAGAAAATATAGATAAACAGGATCTTCTCAAAGTTAAAAACTTCTGCACCTCAAAAGACGTTATCAAGAGAGTCAAAAGACAGCCTACCCAATGGGAGAAAATATTTGGCAAAAATATATCTGATAGGAGCCCAGTATCTTGCATATATAAAAAGATCATACACCTTGAAAATAAAAGGACAAACAACCCATTTTAAAAAGGGGCAAGCGACCTGAGAATACAATTCTCCGAGGAAGAAATACAAATTGCTAAAAAAGCACATGAAAAGATGCTCATCATCGCTAGCTATTAGGGAAATGCAAATCAAAACTACAATGAGATACCATCTTGCACTCATTAGAATGGAGGCTATTAAAAAAACAGCAGACTATAAGTGTTGGAGAGGATGTGGAGGAATGAAAACCCTCATGCACTGTTGGTGGGATTGTAGAATGGTCCAGCCACAATGGAGGAAAGTTTGGCAGTTCCTCAAAAAACTTACTATAGAACTTCCATGTGATACAGCAATTTCACTGCTGGGTATATAACCTGAAGTATTGAAAGCAAAGACACGAACAGATTTATGCACACGAAAGTTCATAGCAGCATTGTTCACTATTGCTCTAAGTTGGAATCAACCCAGGTGCTCATCAACAGATGAATGGAGAAACAAAATGTGGTAAATACATACAATGGAATATTACTCAGCTGTAAGAAGGGAAAAAGTGCTAACACATCAGATAACACGGATGAATCTTGAAGACCTTATGTTGAGTGAACCAAGCCATGCATTGAAGGATGAACAGTGCATGACCTCACTGATATGAATTAAGGAAATTGAGCAGTATCAGAGAGATATTGTCTGTAAGATAGGTTTACAAGATATAGAAAGAGAGGAGAAGGTAGTGAGCCATCACCCATATGGACATAATCTATGGTAAAGTGATTGAGTTTAGTTGTGTATTGAAGGAATAGGACAGGAGAATAGAAGTTCTTTGCAATCTTGCGAAGCGTGGCTCAGAAGGTCCAGGATTCTGGGGGGCTGGTTGAGAAAGGGACCAAGTAAACACTGGGGATTTGTGGGTATGAGGTTGAAAGTACATAGGTGGGAATGCTCTTATGGCAAAAAGACAAGGAAGGGTCACTGGTTTAGGGTGTTGGTTGGGGAATCATTTGGGACAGGGCACACCTAGAGCAGGATTCTAGGAATTGTGAGTATTCATTCTGTCATAATGTGTTGTATAAGTGTGTGGAAACCCACATAATGAGCAGGAAGGAGTTGGCCTCCCATCTTTTGGAGGATTGATTTGTTCAGAAATAGACAGGTGGGAGTCTCTCAAGAGCAAGGGCAGTTCCTAACAGGGGAGGTAAAATGAGTGTGTCAAGATTTCTTACTGAATGTAGCTATGAAACTTGTCATTCAGTGAGTCATGCCAGGAGGTTGTCATGGGCCCCAGGGGGATGGGGTGGGAAAAATAGAATAGATCAAACAGGGGGTATTTATTGGTCAGTAGAAATGTTCTTCATTACCATACAGTGATGGACACAGGGCATAGTAAATATCACCAAAATTTATAAAAGTGTGTGGTCTAAAATGTAAACCATAGTGTAAACCATTGACATTGTTTACTAGTGATGCTTCACTATTTGTATATCAGTTATAACAATGCTACCATGCACATATAAAAAGATATTAATATGGGGGAAGGAAAGGGAGAAGATGTTGGGTATATGAGAGTCTCCTGTATTCTGTGTGTGACTTTGCTGTGACCTAAAACTTCTTTGAAAACAAAATGTAAAATAGTGAAACACTGAGGAATGAGAGGGGTAAGGTGCCATGATACAGAGTGGAAACCAGATATTGAAATGATGAAAGGCAAAAGGTCAGAAAAAAATTTTTTTTGTATTTTTTATTTTTTAATATCCAAATCTTTCAATTTTATTTTTAGTTTTTTTTAAATTTTTATATATTATATCTCTTACATTTAAACTTATCTTTATTATTTCATTTTCCTATTAAATGTATTAAACTATTGTAATTGCTTCATATTTGAAGAGTCTTTGGATCACAGCAGGGTTACAACTGGGGCAGGGGAGGATTGTTGGTGTGGGGTGTCAGGGATGGGGGATGCATGGAAGGAAGTTCACCTAAGCATAAATATAAGGTATATAAAAGTCTTCAAATGTTCACAGGGCATTGTCACAGAGAGTGGAGAATTACTCAATAAATGAGATAATACTGAATTCCCATCCTGGAGAGCTCTGCCACATTTTCTAAGGGAGCAGTAACAGTCCCCCAAGTGCAGGGGGTAGTGACTGGCTAAGGAGGATGATCCAATGATGGGTCCATGATATTGGTGACTAGCCTTATAAGTCTTTGCTCTTGAAATTGAAACTAAGCCTATTGTTATGGGATGCCTAATGGTTGTCTCCTTAGAGCCTCCTTGTTGCTCAAATGTGGCCTGTCTCTAAGCCAAACTCAGCATATGAATGCATTACCTTCCTCCCAGCATGGGATATGACTCCTGGGGATGAGCCTCCCTGGCACCGAGGGATTGCTATCAAGTGACTACTGGCAAAGCAACTGTAAAATGGCCGTGAATAAAAGGGGGAAAAGGTAAAGACAAATGAGTTTATATGGCTCAGAGACTTCAAAATGTGTCATGAAGTCATCCCAGAGGCAAGGCTTATGCATATCTCAGTGCGATCTGATAGAATTCCAAAGTGGTTATCACTCCAAATAGTGAGGCTCCTGAGGGCTCTGGAGACACGCAGGTCCTATGTCAGTGCAGAAAGCTCTGGAGTTTGTTGCCTTGCCAGTGGGCCCTATTTTGGAGTTTGTGCTCCTGAGTGTGACAGAGTTGTACTCAAGTATGTCTTCCCAGCATATGACTCATCTATACCTTCTATTCAAACCATACTTGGTGTTGGAGTTTGTAGGTGTACATGCAGAGACTTGAGTCTTTGGGCTGTCCATGTGCCAGCTGGGCCCAGAATTTTGGTGGAGCAGCAATTTCTACTCTGCAGCTCAATGGACTCACCCAGGACACCTGGTGGGGAGATGATGATGGACAACGGCCATCCAAGGTCTTTGAGAGAGTCTACAGCTGCAGGTAGGATAATCCCATACTACTTCCCCAAGGAATATAAATCCCCTCTGAATTGGAGGTGGTGTGGATGTCACCATCCCAGCCTCTTCTGGAGGGGAAAAGAGGTATGGACTACAGTGGAATTACTTGTATTCTACTATAGGCATATTGTGATTCAAGCAATGGAAGAAATTACAACATTGATGTGGAGCCAGTGGCTACTGGAGGCTCTGGGGGCAGGGAGAGGGAAATGCAGTTGTAATACAGGGGCTTCTTCAGAACTTGGGAATTGTCCTGAGTGACATTGCAAGGACAGATATAGGCCACTTTATATCATCATATAATATGCAGAACTGTGTAGGAAAGAGTGTGGGCTACAATGTGAACTATGGTCCATGCTTAAAGTTAAAGCCCCAGGAAATGTTCATCAATTGCAATTAACGTGCCACACTAATGAACGATGTTTATGTGGGATGTTGTGGGAGGTATGGGAGGTGGGCTGTATGGGAACCCCTATATTTTTTGTGTAACATGTATGTAATCTAAGTATCTTTAAAAAAATAAATAAAAGAAAAAAAAATAGGTTTATATTGATGAGTCAATGGATTTCAGAGCGATTATAACCCAAAGACCACTGTTCCACTAAGAATAATAATGGAAACAGAGGCACTACATCATAGGCCAAGTTTATTCAAACTTTCTTTACTTATTTTATCATTTCAATGCCTCCTCATAATGAGTAAGTGTTAAGAATATTCTTTTGACAATTACATGTGAGCAAAATGAAGAAAATAGTGGTAAAACCATACCACATAGTGCTACAACCTATAAAATGCATAATAAGCATATTCTATTTCTTCAAATATTTTTGTGTCTGTTTTTACATCAGTGTTCACAAAACATGTCAATGTACTACTTTATTTTTCTGTCCAAATCATGGCAACAGTCTTGCCCTACAAATGGTAAAACTATGGAAAAATACAGAAGTACAAAGATGAAATTAAAATTCAACCATGAATATCATTTAAAACCTACCACTGAATTTGGTTTATTTTTCTCAGTTTTTTTTATCACAACGATATATATGTATACATATACATTTTTTTTATTTTACTGTGATCATGTTGAAATATGGAAATTAAGTGCAAATAAAAATGAGCAGTTTTAGCTGTTGTCTAGAAAGTGATCTAAAATTAAAGGAAATCATGCAATGAGTCACCCACAAAGCATTTTTTCAGATTAAGTCTCCTGTGTTTAAGAAAAACAATTTTTTTCCCTATTGGAAAAAGAAATGTAGTTTTAAAAAATAATTATGTAAAAGAACAACAAAAATCTGCCCAATATCACTCAAGGAGTCTTTCTTCACATATACACATACAGAATTTCAGAGATAAAGAGATAAAGAGAACAAATGTAGGAAAGAAGGAAAAAATGGAGAGATAAAGGAAGGAAACCACATAGAGGAAATTTTAAAATTCTATTTGCCGCAATTAATTTTAATTAAAAAATTTAACAAAAATATATAACGAGAATAAATTGAAGTTGAAATAAATGAATTGACAAATTGTTTAAGTTACTAATCTATAGCTCTTTAATGTTAACAAATGTGTAATGGAATGAATGATTAAAATAAAGTAATTGCATTTTTTATATTTTTCTAAATATTTTAAGTATATTCATCTTGTGATGAGAGATGAAAGAAAAAAATTCACACCTTCAATTCTCATCTCATCCACATACAATTTAATTCATTTGTTTATTTTTTTGAGGTTCTAGGGCAGGGATTGCATCTGGGACCTCATATGTGAGAAGCTGGCGCTCAACCATGGAGACTCAGTGTTTCCCTACAATTTTAATTATACTATTATTTGAATGTTATCACATACTTAGTAATTTCTAACGTTTCATAATTTATAGTACTATTTAGTCTTTTTCCACTACATTAAAGCTAATACAACATTAATATTTTCCCCCCAATACAAGGAGTATATCCATTACTGTATTAAAATTGATTCATTAATTTGTTTCACTAAATTGAAAGACTGATGATTTCCCTTGTTTTTTTTCATGCCTGATAACTCAGAAACTTGTTTGGGTGGAAAATTATGAGAGAAATTTGTAAATCTTCCTTCATTTAATTTGACGTAGAAAACCTAACTACTATCTTCTAGATCATATTTTTCTTTGTTTCTAGTTCATTCTGGAGGATATTATAAGCCTAATCTATCAACATGGGTGAGTGGTTTGAGTATGTTAATTATTTTGGGATCTCAATGTTGTTTTATTTCTGTAGTATTTTGCACTTTTCCCATTGTTTCTTTTCTGAAGTCTTCACAAGTGGCTCCATTATTCACTTACTCTCTAAAAATGGGCATATTAACCACATTTTGTACCACTGTAAAAATTATATAATACTTGTTCCAGTTACTTAGGAGAGTTTTCTTTTTTTTTAAGATTAATTTTCTTTATTTACCCCCCTCCCCCACTCCCATTGTTTGCATTGGCTGTCTGCTCTCTGTGTCCATTTGTTGTGTGCTCATCTTTTTTTTAGGAGGCACTGGGAACTAAACCTGGGACCTCCAATGTGGGAGGGAGACACCCAATTGCTTGAGCCACCTCTGCTGCCCTAGGAGAGTTTTTAATATAAATTAAGTTTATGCTCCTAAGACACTTAGAACTGCATATAGGATATTATATGTGAATTATGTAATCTATTTTTATTCTTGCCTCTAAAAAGGAGATAATTCAAATGTTATGTCTGAGGGATATTATGAAAGGGCATTTTGGCTGAGGTAGATGGTTGGGTATAAATATTTGGAAAAATCCTTTGAAGAAAGGGATTGGATGAAAATTAAAACTATTGTGTAAGTGAATCAGATGTGGGACTGAAATAAATTGTTGGCGAATTTAGAAGTGAGGGTGGATTTTAATCAATCCTAAATAATTAGTCATGATATTAAATTATTATTTGTGAAAGATAAGCAAACAGATAGACATTCCCAAAGTTCCCAATTTGAACTTTGACTTCCCACCACATTTTTGAACAATCTTCTCCAGCATTTTCTAATGTATATTTCCTGGTAATGCTCTCTGCATTTTTGTTTTAAATTTTGCCAACTCCAAACTTTGGGGAAATAACATGAGTTATTATACCTAATATTATTTTTACCCTTGTCTGAGCAATAAGTGAGAAAAAGACTTTTCAACCCACTGTTTCAGACAGTGATAATGATGAATGGGAAGATAACATATCTTTTATAGATCACCCAACTAAAAAATGTTAAAGGAAAAATTAAATCCAGATAATCTAACCAACTCCAGAGCATTGCTCTTAATGACTGCTTTTCCCCTCATTTATTCAAAATGCACATTTCCCTCACTTAAAGGGCCAATTAGCATATTCAAACTTGGGGCTGTTCTGTAGAAAAAGTTACCAATTTCATTGAGGTCTGCATTGATCACATTTACTTGAGTAAAGAAATTTTGTCAATTAAATATCCATTAATGCACTCCAGGCAACAAGTCTGTATGATGAAAGGAGGAAATGATTCCCCAGCATGCGTGTGAATAGAGCCTTCCCATCAGAATCCACTGGGTCTTTAAAAGTGAAGCTCCCAAATCTTGGGGTGTCAGGTGTTTCTGGATAGAATAGTATTCCACATAAATGACTTTCCTTGTAAATCCATAAATTGCTCACAATCTACATATCTGAGAAATCATCTCTGTGATTCATCTGCTTGTGGAAATGAAGCATAAAACATAAAAAAGCTATCAGCTTTCCTCTGTAGTCTCAGAGAATTAATTCCTAGTATGAAAAGGGCTTCATTGTGTGTTAGGGTAATCACTTTTATATATAAAATGGTACTTATGTAACAACGTAATATAATTAAGAAAATAACTAGTCATTTTCTGGGTCTTGTTATTGCAATGATCTCACACAGTGTCTCCCAAATTTTATAGATCTTATTTTAACAAGGTGAAAATTGTAACACTGTTTTTTCTCAAACACTTTGTAGTTTGCAAACATGCATAATTCAAATTTGAAAACCAGGAGAGATATTGGTTAATTTGTGTCCAAAAAACAATTTTGATTCATAAAATTCCACCCGAATAAACATGTAACTTTTAACCTATTGGTTACACAATATTCAGTTAAAACAAATAATCTCGTAATGCATTTCCTTTTTCCTAAATCGGGGAGGGAAGTGTCATGGGCAATCTCCTTATATCCATGATTGAATTCATCCTCATGGGATTTTCAGACATCTGGAAGCAGCACCTCCTCCACAATGTGCTGTTTTTACTCTTCTACCTGGAAGCTCTCCTTGGGAACATCCTCATCTGCGGCAGCGGCGGCGGGCGGTGAGCGGAACCCGGACCCAGGTTACTCAAGGCAGTCCAGAGAAACCTTGGAGGGAAAAGGGGCTGGAGCGCTGCGCAGCTCTCACTACCACAGCTCCAGTCCACTCTCTGCACTGCGCTTAAACAGGCGATGCAGCGCGAGTGGCTGCTTGGCTTCTCTGTGGCCCATATGACGTGGTTTGTTTTTAATTAAACAACAACAATAAAACAAACCAAAAAACAAACCAGGAAATCTCTATATTAATAAATATCTGGCATAGAAAACAAATGCGAAGTTGCTTATCCAAACACTTACAGTTATGCAAAGGTTTTGTAGAACTAGGAAAAGATGATCTTCTGCAAAGTGAAAGGGATAGATAGAAAGACAGTGTAATTACTGGGACTTCACTTAAAACATAAGTTAGTAAAGATGGACAAAATTTATAAATTGCCGTGAAAATTTGTGCTTTATTACTTCCTGCACTTTTTTCAGAATCCTGGATTCAAACCAAATTTGAGAATTAGTAAATTTCATAAAATAGGATTTTATTTTTCACAGAGCTAAAAATATTGCTTATTTCTGACCATGAGTATCAGGAAACTTACAGAGAGGGAAAATAAGTGATTAAATTAAATATCAAGTATAAATAAAATTAAGCTATATTATTCTCTAGATTTCTACAGATTTGTGATATTCCATATTTGTTTGAACATTATCAATATTGTCTGTATTGGATGTCAAAGAAAAGACTGAAATATGTTTGTGTATTATGAATTGAATCCTGCTTTATAAATTACTTTCAATATTCCAGAAGAGGAACAATCTTTGGGATTATGTATCCAATAAGACCTCCCACTTAATTAAAACCATTAAGAATTCTAGAAAGTTAAATTGTTAGGATTCAATAAAAGAAAGTCCTGGGTAGCCAGGTGTTTTTATAATATCCACTATTACTTGCTGCACAATTTTATATTATAAAATGTTTTAGTGATACATATTGATTTTTAAACTGAGCAAATTTCTCTGTTGCCTTTTTATTATGAATAGAATCTAATGAAATAAAGAGTAAAATGGATGTTTTTTGTGGTTTGATTTCAAAGCATCCCAACCAACCAACAAGGACTTGTAAAACCAAAGCAATGAGCAGGTCACACACCCTCCCGGGCCACATCAGCAATAGGACCTGTGCTTAGCTTGCTTGCAGTAGACATAAATTTCTACCTAACTGTCCTAATCAATTTTCTACAGCATGATAAAATGTTCATTCTCCCCTAATTGAATAGTCACATTTTTATGTTTTTAAAGGGGAAAAATACCATATAGATATATCATTTATATTTCTACTGAAATGTTTTTAGTAAATCAAAAATTTTCTTTTAATTGCTATTCATTTAGAATTGAGGTCATATAATATCCATTTACACATATATAAAAGCAAAAGTATTTTCTGCATACAACATCAGTATATACATCTCTATTTGTGTCTATCTATATCTATTGATCTATCTACCTATGTATAACACATATATATTATGGAATTCCTTAATCGGTAATCAAACACTGATTGATTCATTCATCAACAAATGGTTGGTAGTTACATTTATAAAAATGGCAAAATTCCCTTCCACTCAAACATATACACCATTAGATAATGACACCTCTTCTTGTATCCTTGAAAAAGGCCTCTACTTTGGATTGGATTGTAACTGCTGACTGTAACAGATTTACTTCTAATTGCAAATGTCATTTTACCTTATTTCCTTTCATTTAATTGTTATCTTATGTTAACAGAGCAATTTATAATTCTTTTGTAAACTGTAACCAACTTCTTGCTCCAGGCTGGCTTCTGTGGGTTCTTTATAGTCCCTTTGTTTAGCTCATTTCCATTCTTATACTTAATATCTTGTAATGAGCAATTTACAACAATGTTGTAATCTGTAACCAAATGCTTTTGTCGGTTTTCAAGGGCTTCTTGGAGAGTTACTTACACACTCCCTATTAATCCTAACTGCATTGTAACCCATCAATATCTGCCAACAACACTATCCCCACCTCCTTTTCTGTAAATCCCATGAAAACCCTAATCTCTTAAGACTTGGGGAGACAGACCTGTCTCCATACATGGCACCTTGCAAAAAACTCTTTCTCTTTTTGAAAAACTGAGTATCACTGAACTGTCCTCTCAAGTGCATTGAACTATGGGCCCACTTACCTGGCAATAATATAAATTTTGAAATTTTGAATTAATTGCTTTTACCTGTCATACTTATTGGATTAAATATTTAATGAAAGCATCCTTGTTCCATGTCTGTCTATTTTAAATTCATACATCATCTGAGAAATAAAAGGACTGCATGGTTGAATTGCCTTTAGGTCAGGAATAAAAATTATTTTACCACTCCCCATTCCTGAACCTAGGTCAGCTGTGGCATCCAGGGAGCATCTTGTTTAAGTGTTCCTCAATCACTCACTCTAGAACTGACAGAAAAGTGTTAAATCAGAAAGGGAATTTTGAACAGGTTATGAAGGATGAAAGGAGAGAGGGAGAAAGGGCATTCTTACTTCAGCTTGGCATTACTGTGTTCTTAAAGATTGTCCAATGCCAAAAGAATTTCTATTCACTTGACTTTTGTGGAAGAAATATATATACTGGAGTAGTGTTAGGTGAGTCATCTCACACCACCAGATCCCATTTCATTTGGGATTACAATAATCTCTAAGAAGGTAATGACTTAGCCAGGGTGTTGTTCCAAAATGGCCTGGACAGAATGGAACTCCAGGCCTTTGCCACTAACCTGGGTCCATTTTTCTCCCTTCTTACCATAAAATCCAAGTACACAACTGATTTCACAAGACAATCATAGTTCCAAATCCACATCCTCCATACACCTAATTATTTCACTCAGATGTGTTATAAATCAGGTTCATAAAACTGAAAAAATAAAAATATGCTGTGTGGAATGATGTGCAATGGGATGGAGGATACCTGAGTCCTGGTAATTTCCTTTACATAGCCTCACTGTTTGAAATGGAGAAGCTACAAATAAATTTGTTTCATTTTCCCAAATGTAAAATGAAACTCAATGACATGCCCTCTGGTGCCCTACCATCTCTGACAGCATTTAACCATTATCTACAGAGAAACTGCCATACTCTTATGGCACTGTCTCTGGGGGATGCTGACTCTCCTTTCACTTATACTAGTGTTACCGGATTTTGTCAAGGTTCTTGATTATGCTGCAGAAATGAATTTCAAGAGCAAATTGGGTTAGTTAGGCCAGTAACTTATTAAGGTAGGGAGGGAAGAGAAATGGAAGAAAATAACAGATTATGGAGCCCTGGTAGAGAGTAAAGGGCTGAAGAGTGATAAAGAGGGCTGATTTATAGACTATACATTCCCATTATAGATTACAAATGTCCAGGTTTTACTTGCATGTTGATCCATGAGGGGGTGAATGGTAAGAGCAGGGTGCAAAAGGCAAGAGGGAGCAAGAGAGATAACCTTTGTGCTTGCTCTTTAAACCATTAATTATTCCACTTCTATGGCATGGGAGTAGTTCCAGCTGTTTGCTAGTTTGATTGGTTACCCCACCCATAAAATCCCCGGAGGACCCTATTATAAGGTCCCTGGAGAATATGCAGGGTTTCTCCTGGCTTCCAGGGAGAATCTCATTCTGAATGGCAGAAATCTTGCAAGGGTCTTCCAGCAGCCATCTTGAGGGTATCAATATCCATGTGGACTTCTTGCCAGGTTTCAGATCCATCTATTGATTCCCTATATGAAGCCTGCTTCACTACCCCGTCAGAGTGTTTACACCTTTATTCTTAAAGGGGTGTTGAAGGGAGGTGGTCATTCTTCTGTAATTACTTCCTGCTGTTTAGGGTCAGTAGGCCTACCTGACAAGGGTGCAAAATCCTCTGGCTATTCTATCTCGGTTGGAGGAAGATGGATTTGGCATCCTGGGTGAAGCTGGATGAAGTCCTCATATGGCTAACAAGATGTTGATTCTGGAAGAAATAAACTTGATTAGAATCTTGAGAATATATGGTCCCACTAAGAGGATACTGGACCAGAAAGGTAGAAAAGGCCAGGTTCCAATAAAGGCTGAATTTTCCCAAAGTTGGTGGGAAACAGTATTTTTCTTTCAGTTACATTATGCTGTTGGTTAACTCTAGAGAGAAGAGGCATGGCCCTTTTTAGTTAAGCTGCAGGAGATGAAAACAGACAAGTTATCTTAAGGGATGTCTAGTTTGCCTTCCCCCTAATAATAGGTGCCTGGGTTAGAGTAGAGGGAAAAGTTGGCTTTGACACAGACACCGTTTAGTTTTGTTTCTTGAAGAGGTATTTCAGGCCATCCAATGACTGGCACTCTTATGACCTGTCAGGTGCTTCTGGTGAGTCGGTACTTCCTTGGGCAGGTGACTTCACTCAGGATTAGTGCACCAAGCTGGGAATTCCTTCAATTCTAATAGCTGTGGGAGTGATCAGAACTACAGAGTAAAGTTCATTCTGTTTTGGCTCTAATTGAGAGAGAGGCTTGTTTTCTTGCCAAGCTTTGATCAGAACCTGGTTTCCAGGTTCTGGGTGAGGAAAGGTTGCCCTGGACCATCCCAAAGGGGTTAAGCTGAAGTGAGTCTTAGCCACCTCATTTGCTGTTTCCCTTGTTGTGGGAAATGCTTAGCCCTGGCAGGATGGCATGTGGGTTTGCCAGCCCCCCAGGGTATGAGTGGGACAGGTTTTAGAACAAGGGCTAAGAGGGATACCTGGGTTAAGCACATTCATTAACTACTTAGAAATTGAAGTTTACCAGGACTTTTTAACATGTTTAATGTCCCTCTGAAATATGATACTGATCTCTGAGAAGACATTCCTATGGAGACTCTGCCCGTTATTCTAGGAAGAATGAAGAAGCACTTTTTACTCAACTGATCTGGTGTCCCAGAGTCCAAGTCTTACTAAAACATTCACCACTCCAAATAATTTGGAGCTGATGCTCTGTTCACAGCATCCTGAGAATTTAATACAGAGCCTTGCTGACAGGCATCCCTGTGGCCAACCTAGATCTTGGGGGATGCTTGAAACACCGAAGTTCAGACCAAAGTACCCAAGCCGAATTGGTGGAAGACATGAACAGTTGCTGGATCCATCTATTGATTCCTTATTTTACTAGCCAGCTTCATTGGGATTGCATAGAATCTGTAAATCAGTTTGGTTAGAATTGACATTTTAATGATAATTAGTCTTCAAATCCATTATAATGGAATGTTCTTTGATTTATTTAATTCTTTTTTTGTTTCTTTAAGCAATGTTTCATAGTTCTCTAAATAAAGATCCTTTATGTCCTTGGTTTACCTTATCCTAAAATATTTGATTCTTTTAGTTGTTATTTTGAATGGAATTTTTTCAGACTTTTTTCTCAGCTTGCACCTCAGTAGTGTACAGAAACACTATAGATTTTTGCATATAAATCTTGCATCTTGCCATATTGCTGAACTTTTCTATTATTTCTAGTAACTTTGTTATGGATTTTTGGGAGAGTATAGATATAGAATTGTATCATTAGTGAATAGTGAAAGTTTTATTTCTTCCTTTCTTATTTGGGTGACTTTTGTTTCTAAATCTAGCCTAATTGCTCTAGTAGAAACTCTAGCACAATATTGAATAACAATGTTGACAGTGGACATCTTTGTCTTATTCTCCATGTCAGTGGGAAAGATTTCAGTCCTTCACCATTGATTACAATGCTAGCTGCAGATTTTCCAGATATGTGTTTTACCATATTAAGAAAACTTCCTTCTATCCCTATCTTTTGGGGTGTTTTTATGAAGAAAAGTTGCTGTATTTTGTCAAATGCCTTTTCTGTATCAATTGAGAGGATCATGTGATTTTTATTCTTCAATATAATACTGTGGTTTATTACAGTAATTGATTTTCTTGTGTTGAACAACACTTGCAACATAAGATCAAACCCACTTGAACATGGTGCATAATTCTTTTAATGTTCTTTTGGATTCTGCTTACATGTATATTGTTGAGGATCTTGCATCTATGTTCATTTGATATTGATCTGTCACATTCTATTTTTATAGTATCTTTACATGGTTTTGATATAAGAATGATTTTGGCTTTATAGAATGAGTTTGATAATAATCTATCCTGTTCAATTTTTTGGAAGAGCTTGAGGAGGATTCGTATTAAATTGTCTTTTTATTATTGGTAGAGTTCACCTGTGAAGCCATCTAGCCATGTGCTTTTAATGTTTGGGAGGTTTTTGATGAATGCTTCAATCTCTTCATTTGTGATTAGTTATTGACGTCTCCTCTTTCTTCTAATTTCACTGTAGGATGCTCATGTGTTTCTAGGAATTTGTCCAGGATGTCTATGTTGTCTACTTTTCTGTCATACAGTTGTTCATAGTATACTCTCTTTTTTTCTTTCTTAACTTATTTAAAACAATTTATTGAAGTATATCATTCATACATGAACATACATAAACTATAAGTGTTCAGTAAACATCGTGATCTTACAAAACAAATATGCATAACATCATACAGGGTTCCACACATTACACCCCCCCCCCCACAAACATCCTTCATTGTTGTGATACATTTGTAATCATGAAAGAGCATTGTGAAAGTATTACTACTAACTATAGTCCATATCTTCTTCCCCTATACATTTTTTTAAGGATTTATTTTTATATTTATTTACTTTTATCCATTTTTACCCCTGCCCCCACCATTTTTACTGTTTCTGTATCCATTCGCTGGGCAACTCTCTGTGTCTGTGTCCTGCCCTCTTTTCTCATCCTTCTCCTGTCTTCACTGCA
>JAQZBX010035979.1:0-24353 GCA_029593785.1 Cabassous unicinctus
TGGGGATGGATTACAAAGACAGTACAAGGGGAGATGAGATAAACAAGAAATCTGGAAAGATGGAGGTACCTGGAATATATAGAGATGAGTGCTGAAGTGGAGAGAGCTAGGAAAGGAAAGATGGAATATTTAGTAGTACAGAACTTAAAAGAGGACAAAAACTATGTCCTAGTAAATTTTAATGTTCAACTTTTTAATGAGTGCCACATCACAGAAAATGGCAGACTCAGAAGCTCCAGGAATCAGTCACTCCAATAAAACAACTATTGAGCTGTGGGAATAAAATATTTAAGAATTCTGGAGTCTAGTCAAACACTTGCAATGATGCGGGGAAGCTTTTATGAAGAAAGAGCATGGTAAATTTCAGGGAATGTTGTTGTTTCATTCCTGAAGGCAGGCAGCAGAGGGGATGGTGACCTGATTCCTGGCATGGTTTGAAGGTCCTGGGGGTGGGAAGGGATGTAATAAGGACTGAGTCCTCCAAATATTGGTGTTGTGTGCTTTGATGCTCTGAGTGATGGTTTATGTGTAGGAACTGGCAGAGAGCTGGCCATTGTTTTAAACCCCTCAGGATAAAGCAGTACCTGAGAAGCATCCATTGAAGTTGTTTAGGGACAGGCCACAAATTTTTTCTTTGTTCATTGATACCAGGAACATAAGGAAATCATTATGTGACTCCAAAGCTAATGGAACAAAGTTTTCTGTGATCACACATGCAGAAATTGCTTACAAAATCATTAAACAAACAGACAATTGCTTGGGTAGGGGAAAGAATTTTAATTCCAGAGTTATCTCATTATAATATTCAAAATATTCAATTCTCAAAAAAATTATGATGCATACAAAGAAACAAGAAAATAAGGCCATTCAAAGAAAGAGAAGTTATCAAAAGAAACCATCTCTGAATAAGCACAGACATCGAATTTACTAAATAAAGACCTCAAATTAAGAGATTAATTACTATCTAAGACCTGAAGGAAACCACGTACAAGTAACTAAATGAACCTAAGAGAATGATATATGAACAACTGGGGAATATCAATAAAGAGAGAATTATCAAAAGGAACCAAATAAAAATTCTGGATTTGAAAATTATAGTACTTGAAATTGAAAAGAAATTTAAAGAAAAGAAAACAAATGAAATGAAATGAAATGAAATTCACTAGTTGAGTTCAAATGCAGATTTCAACAGGCAAAAGAAATAATCATTGGACCTGAAAATAAAACAACTGACATTACCTGGTCTGAAGAGCAGAAAGTAAAGGAATGATTCTTATCAGAACAGAAATTCTCAGTAGCAGGGCCACCTCCCCACCAAGGTAGATAAAAACCACGCTCAAATAGTATAAACTGTCTCTCTAGCATGAAATGGGTCATGCAGAGCTGCCATCTATCGACCTTGACTCAGAGCACTTTTGGGGCACCCTGGGAGACAGGCTGTTAGAGATTTGTTCCCCTGCTCTTTTGGACTCTGTGATATACAAGTGACAAGTAAATTTGCCTGTTCTGGACTCTTTATTTTGTTCAATAAAGAAATCATTGCTGAAAGTTTCTGTTTTACCCTGTGTTCACATGATGCACCGTTGTAGCAACTCACTCCACAGTGAGTTGATAAAAATTGTCTTTGATTTTATTTACACCAGATTTGAGCAATTTCCATGACTCCTGGCTTCTGATTGTAGGCATACTTATGGTCTCTGACAGCTGATCCTAGCAAGGACACCACAAACATTCATCACCAACCTTAGCAATTGGGGTTCACTCCTGTAGTACAGTGGGTTAAAATATTAAATACTTTGAATTGTGTTTGTGCCCCAGATCTATTCATTTTTTGGATCTGATATTGGCTAACAAGATTACTTATTATACTCTATATCAGTAAACTACATGTTAGTTTCGATCAGTTTTGTTAGACAGAGATTGTCTCAATTTTGTCTTCATTATATTTTCTAAGCCTAAAACAATAGTGTATAGAAAGTTTGAGGCTAAGAGTTTTCCATGTCATCTGTTGACAACATGAAAATTTTATTTATCCTTCTGTTATCAGTCATTTCTACTGTGATAAACATTTCATGTTACCTGTGCTGTATTCAAATATGCATAAAATACATTTGACTATTTTGATATGTTAGCATTTGTTTTTATTTACTTCCTCCTGGAATACCTAGTGCTCTACTTACTGATTTTGTGGCCATATTTCAGATGCACCAATAGTAATTAGTCCAGAAAGGAAATGAGGATAAAAAGTGAATAAAGACAGAGAACACAGAGTATAAAATGAAAGATAAAAAGAAAGATATTTAGGTTATGTGATTGGAAGGATTAAAGCAATTATTAAATGTGAGTATTCATGGAGAACATGATGAAGGAAAGCTATTGTAAAAACCAGTGGGTAATATTGACACATTCTCTAATATTAATTTTAATGGATTTGGAGAATATTATTTTGCTAACAAAGGAAGAACAACATGCTTTAAAGACAAAAATGTTTCCACTGCATAGAACCCAAATAACTCAGTAAAGCTACTATATGGAAAAGAGGATTTTCATTTTAGAAGATCCATAAAAGAATCATGAGTTAATTTCCACCAAATTAATGTACATCCTTTGGACATAAAATTTTCTCATTATTTTATATTTAGTCACTACAAAACTTTGAGGTCAAACATTTAAATCATTTTGAACTAGTCTCTGCTTCCAACAAACAACAAACAAAATTTTTTCTATATTTAATTTTTTCTCCATCTTAGTGAAATAAGAAAAAAATATAAGAGAAAATTCTCCACCACAACATATAATTTACAGAAAGCGAATAAAATTTAGTTTCTACTCAATGTTTGCTTTTGTATAGTGTGTTAAGAAAAATTTTTGATCTGTTAAATAAGATTACTCAGAATATAAAATGTACATGAAAATTAGCATAATACTGAGTATTGTGTAAATTAGTATCCATGTAAATTAGCATAATACATAGTTCATAGCCTGTTTTTTCTGATATTGCTGTAATTGTATTCTCCTTAGGCATTTGAGCCACTAATCTAGAAAAGCAAACCTTTAGTGAATTTAAAGTCATATTCTCCCTCAAATTCTTGAAAATCATAGTATCTGACAGTGCTACAAAATATATACACTAAATAATGAACTAAATGAGCTAAATAATGAACTAAAGCATAAACATTATCATAAATATATAAAGATTTCATACTTAGGAAAGAGCCAAAGAACTTTAAGGAATTTGAACAATGATCTAACTTGGAAAATTAAAACAGAAACATATGATGGCATGACAACTGAACAAATACATGTAAAATATGAAATTGATTTCCTAACTAATTTTACATAAAAAACTAGCTCAAAATAGATCAATGACCTAAATATAAAATATAAAACAATAAAACTCTTGGGAAAATCATAGATTAATCTTAATGGTCATAGGTTAGTCAATCCACTAATCTATAATCATAAAGTAATCTCACTGGTCATAGATTAGTGAATCCATTAAAACTCTAGAATCCTAAAAATCAAAGAGACAATTTTTGGGCTGTTAAATCATTGTTCTCCTTTACTTCCACAACCAAATAAACTCTTTCTCTCTTTGAATCCCTAGTTTTTTAGGAGTTGTACTTTGAAATGCATTGGGAGGAAAGAACCCTGTTTTGCTCAGTATCAAAACCTCAAAAATTTGTAATCAAGTTAAAAGAGGGCTAATGAGAAAAGCCACATTTTAAGTATGTATATTAGGAAATAAGGAATTAAAAAATCAAAATTCATTAAACCCAAAATAAGATGGGAAGAAATAATAAAAACAATTGGAAAAATCAATGAAATAATGGAAAAATAACAAATAAAATGGAAGTAGTCAAAACTATTTTATTACACAGATCAATTTTATTAATAAATCCCCCCAAAGATTAGTTGAGAAGAGAGAGAAAGACATAGAGAGAGAGAGAAAATTAAAGACAGAGACAGAGAAAACTAAATGATTTTCCTTTTGGATGGATTTGACACAGTTATTGAAAATCAACTGGCTGTAGACATGTTTTATTTCTGAATCCTCAATTTCAAATGATATAATTTTTTAACATAGTAATAATGCTAGATTTTCCTTTGACTTATAAATTTAAGGTAAAAAATATTAAGTATTGTAATGTCATTTACTATTCAAGCATGACTTTGCAACTGTTGCAGTTTTCCTGAGATTAAGTTGATATCTATTCTTTCCCCATTGTAACTTTACTCATTAATTCTATGTAAGTGGATATATTTACATCATGTAGGTACTCATGGAATTGAACAAATCATTTATACTATTTTGTTCCTTCCTTCAATTGCCCTCATCTTTTCACACTGGGGTATATGTAGAGTGCCCTACATAATTAGCAGGTACATGAAGATAATTTTTGACATCTCTCAGATGATTTGGGCATAAAAATGAATTACACACTGCTTCCTCAGGGAGCATCACAATGGGAGGCAGAAACCATGAATTCTTCCCACTGAGAGAATAGAAAGAGAAATTTGGGAGAATAAAAAATCTAGTACATGATGTAAGGTGAGTGGATAAGCATTGTTCTTTTCTTCTGATTACATACGGATTTTGAAAATTTCTGACTGTAAACACTTAATGACTCTGAGAGCTAATCTCAACAAGTACTATGCAATCATACATTATCTCCTTTATTAATTGGGGTTCGCTTCTGCAGTACATTGTCTTTGGGCATTAAATCCTATGAAATGAACATGTGCCCAAGATCTTTTTGTTTTGCATGAGATGATAGTGGCATTTGGATACAAGTGCAGAGGGAGTTCAAGTGTCTGAAACTGTAATCAATGATCTAACCTAATAGACTCTATTAAAGTTAGTTCTGCCAGATAAAATACAGAAACACAGTGTCATTTGAAATTGAGATAAACAGCAAATATACTTTTTAATATAAGTTTTTCCTATGCAATATTTGATAAATGATATATATTCTTTTAGTAAAATTATATCCAGTACAGTACTGATAAACAATAAATACCTTTAGTATAAGAATGCCCTTACAATATTTGATAAACTCTGAACAATTTTTAAATATGTATGCCCCATGCAAATAGTTGCCTTTTTGTTGTTATTTTTCTACTCAGTCTCTTACTACTGCATCTAATTTTCTCAGTATCTGCATTACAACTTGATTGAGTAGATTGATAAGTATATAGCAAGATTTTTAAGAGATGTGGAATTTCAGAGACTCTTTTGAACTGAGCATAAATTCTATATGATAACATCATGACTAAACTTTGAAATTTCAGTTTTTCCTTTGCAAACTTTTGTCATCTGTCTGTTTTAATGGTTTTTCTCAAAAGGGCATATTACAATGTACTATAACAAGTTCAGAAGAGATAAAAGATATCAGAGTAAAAGAATCCAGATATTTTCAGATAAATAGTAACTGCTTTTGATAATGGAGATGGGCTCAATAAGGAGTAGAATAATTCTTAGCAAAACATGGAAGACACCAAATTATTATAACTATTTCTGCAACCCTGAATTACTTTGTTGAATCCAGTGTACTGCCTATTATACAGTAAAATCCTATGATAGCAGGAATTGTAATAATTAAAATTTGTGATAAAGTTTTAAAATGAGCATAAGCTTTTGGTTATTACATTGTGGAAGAAGAGGAGTCTACACTGGAAATGAGGCTTAATGCAGATACAGCAGTCAGCCTCATCTAGAAAAAGGAATTGGCAATAGCTTACCCCAATCAATAAAGACTTGCCCTTAATCTCTTTGATCAGGCCAAAAAATCATCAACAAACCTGAGCAGAATCCTAGAAGAGTTGCCATTCTCCTGAAAGTTTTACCCAGCCAAAGAACCTGAAATCATCCTTACCAGATAATTGCCTCGAGGTGGCTCTAGGCTGCAATTCCATCAAATTAGACTTGGACATTGGAGGTGGACAGGAAGAAGAAGGAAGGAGGAAAGAAAGGACCTACATGCTAGTTGTGTAGCATAAACCTGAGTATTTCATTACATTTTAGAATTCATACTGCATTTTTTCTAAATACTTGGACCTACATATTTATTGCAATTGGAAATAGACCTTGCAGAATCCTGAGTTTACACTGAGAAGAACCTGAAGGTGAGAGGAGTTTGAAATTGATTCCAAATGGAATAAGCTAACATAAATTTCCTAGCATCCAAACAGGGCAGATCCACTTTGATTTACTGACTTTCTTTTTGTAACAGTATGGGAAAAAAAGGGGGTTGGATTTATCACAGAAATGTTTGAGAATCACATTGTTATAAGCTATAAATTCTCTATTTTATAGTTATTGAAAAAATTCAAAGTTTGCAATATATGATATAATAAATTCACAAATAAATATTAAATGAAATATAGACTCTAGCATCTCCACCGTGCTATATTAGTGGAAATAAGGCATGTAAAATTCAAAAGTAAGAATGCCTGAATATTGATATAAACCATAGAATTTAGCAGGGAAGGGCCAGTTTTTTTGTCTCTTACAGTTTATATAAATTGGGGCTTTAAAAAATAAATTTAAATGAAAATCAATGCAAAATTTTGAATATGTAATTAGAATGAAAGATAAAAATAAAAATTCAATCATGAACAAACTGACAATGGTCATATGATTCATAAAATCCATATATAAAATGATGTCTGTTAATTATATCCACACACCTCGGTATACGGGTGCTAAGAGTGTCTTTAAGAGTCATTACCACGAAGAACAGATAGCATTATTTAATAATATGTCATTAATTCATACCACATAAATATATTCATTAGTATTAAATAAAGCTGTAACTCAATTTCCACATAGCTGGCCCCCAATAAATCCTGTAGAAGTTCCAATGCAACATAACATTAGGTCAGGTACAATGAAGCTGAAGATAAAATGGAAAGAGATGAGGGCCTTAATTAAGGATAGATATAATCATGATGACCAACTTGATCATGATCATCTTACTTACAAAACATTTACAAATGTAGATCACTGTGTAAATGCATTGCTAAGGCTCCACAAAGGGTCTTTGAAGTGCAATTGAGGGACCATAATATATAAGCTTCATTATGCACAGCTATTCCCTGCCTCTCTCTTTAAGGATATGGAAATATAAAAAAAATAAAACACATTCATAGTTTTGTTATCAGTGGATATGCTCCAAATATTATTGACTCTATTAAGAGTTTAATCAATGTGGTATTAGTGTACAAAATGTTTTATATGTTACACTCCTACATTGGGAAAAAGACAATGCAGTTTATTTTAGCTGCAAATCATATAAAGGAATTAATTTTCTATTTACCAATATAAAAACGAGTCTGCATTATATAAACAAATAATATAATTTGTTTATATAATTTTTACATAAAATCTAATAACAATCCCTCTGTTATATTCCTGAAGAGATACCTGGATAAAATGGGCCAACAGAATCAGACAGTGCTGCCTGAATTCATTCTACTGGAAGTTACAAGGCGCCCCAAGCTGCAGGCTCCACTCTTTCTCATCATCTACATAGTTACAGTCATGGGCAACCTGGCATGATCATCCTGACCAAGGTGGACTATCGCCTCCACACACCTATGTAATTTTTTATCAGACACCTGGCTTTCATTGGTCTTGACAATTCTTCTGTCATTTGTCCAAAGATGCTGATAAATTTTGTCACGGATCAAAATACCATTTCTTATTAAGCCTGTGCTGCACAGCTGGCCTTTTTCCTTTTGTTCATTATCAGTAAATTTTTCATCTTGTCGGCCATGGTCTTTGACTGCTATGTCGCCTTCTGTAACCCTCTGTTCTACAATGTTATCATGACACAGAGACTTTGTCATGTACTTGTGGGTATCTACCTACCTCTACAGCACCTTTCAGTCTCTAATGTTCACCATTAAGAGTTTTACATTGACATTCTGTGGCTCTAATGTCATCAGTCATTTCTACTCTGATGATGTTCTCTTGGTATCTATACTCTGTTCCAATGTGCAAGAAATAGGATTATTGATAACAACATATTCAGCATTTAATTTTATTTTCTCCCTTCTATTAATCCTAGTGTCCCACCTGTTGATACTGATAGCCATAGTTCAAATGCATTCAGCTAAGGGCAGGAACGATCATTAGCACTTGATTTTGTTTCTTGACTCCTAGTATTCATAATGTACTACTTGCTGATTTTCATGGCCATATTTCAGGTGCACAGAAAACAAATAGTTCAGAAAGAATCAATGTTGGGAAATAAACAAATGCAGAGGACATGGGGAATTGAAGGAAGGAAAAAAAAAAGGCATATAAGTTAACTGTTTGGAAGGACTTAAGAATTCAATAAAGATGAAAATTGAAGGAAGACATCACAAAGAAAAGCTATTGAGAGAACCACAAGATAATATTGAAACATTCTCTAATATTATTTTATTGAATTTGGAGAATATTATATTGGTGAAGAAGGAAGGACAACATCTTGAAGACAAAATATCCTAGGATAAATATTTCATTACTGAGCATCCAAAATCTCAGTGAAGCCACTATGTGGATAAGACACCATTCATTAATGGATTATACATAAAAGGGGGGTGGCAAAACTGTCAGGAATTACTGAATTTTCTATTGATATAACATACACTTTTTTTTCATTGTTTTACATTTAGTTACTACCATGCTTTGGGGACAGATATTTATGTCATTTTCAAGTCTTCTCTGTTTCAAACAAACAATCCATAAAAAAAAAAAACTTTCTATATATTATGCTTTCTTTGCAGCTGAATAATTACATGAGAAAAATCCCCATCCATGTGCCATAATTTACACAAATCAAGTCTACTTAATTGGTACTATCTGCTTTATATTGGTGTAGATAGTATGTTAAGAAAAACTTCTAAACTGGTAAACAAATAAATGTAGTCTATGCTGTCTGAGACTGAGTTGCTCAAATGGGGAAAATCTGAATTAAAAAGAAATTGTTTAAAGATTAAAATATATATAATTGACAAAATATTTAACAGCTAATGTAAATCATATATTGGATTGAGTTTTTACTCATTCTCTCAATTCTAGATGCGTATTTCATTTATTAAGACAGACTCCAAAATCCTATGCCCTCATAGAATGTATATTTTAATCAATTAATTAGAAAATAATATAAGTCTAAAAATGATATATGTTCATTAATTTTATGTGTAAACATGTATAGATTATGGAGTTCAATTGTTGGTCGAACACTGTTTATTAGTCAGCCAAAGGGGTGCTGATGCAAAGTACCAGAAATCTGTTGGCTTTATAAAGGGTATTTATTTGGGGGATAAGGTTACAGTTACCAGGCCATAAAATGTAAGTTACTTCCCTCACCAAAGTCTGTTGCCAAGTGTTGGAGCAAGTTTGCTGCAGAAGTCTGTGAGGGTCAATCCTTCCTCTTTCTCTTAAGGCTGGGATAAGTCTTGTCTCTCTCCTGAGTCTCGTTCCTCTCTTGGCTCAGCTGCTCTGTTCTCTCTACCATGGCCTTTGCCGTGTCTAATGGAGCTGTCTCTCTTTCCTCACTTATCTACTTCACTTTGTATTTACTTCTCCGGGCTCCAGCATTAAAACTCCAGCCTCCCTTCCCTGTGATGTGGATTCCTCTGTGAGTCCCCATCCACCAAGGGGGTGGAGACAGAAAGTCCTACTGACATGGCCCAATCAAAACCTTAATCATTATTTAAGCAAGTAAAAGTGAAACCTCTGAATCCAATATAATCTAATATGTGCAGAGAAAGAACAGTTTACAAACATAATCCAATATCTATTTCTGGAATTCATAAACAATATCAAACTGCTACACACTGGAAGAGTTCTTGCTGTATACCTAATTTATAGATGAGATTAGAATCTACAATCAATAGACTTTAAGTAAGGGAGATTATCCTCAATAATGTTTGTTCATCTCAATGGATCAGTAGATCTTAAGAACTATAACCAAGGGTTCCAGTATTCAAAAGGAATTTTATTTCAAGTCTACACCCTCCTCTCCTTTCTCTGTGTTCAGCCTAAGGAATTCTCATTCAAGACTCCAATATCACTCTTACCAGAATTTCCAGCCCTCAGCCTGCTCTAAAAAATTTGGAATTTCCAGTCCCCACAGTCACATGAACCAATTCCTTGTAATAAATCTCTTAATGCAAACATTATAATGTTGTTTTTTTTTCTCTGGAGAACCCTGACTGATACATCCTGAAATTCAGAAGAGTGAAGGATGAGATGAGCAGAGCATTAATAGACAATATACATATAAAAGAGGTCAAATGTGAATTTTTAATATTTTTATGGTCGTGAAATTTTCGAAACATAAAAATAATCTTTTTGAAGAGTACAGTTCAGTGACCGTACACTCACAGTGTTTTGTAACCATCACCTGTATCCAGTCCAAAACATTTTCATCACCATCAAAGGAGATCCCAAGCCAATAAAGAAGCCACACCTAGTTTTCCCATTTCCAAATCCCCTGGTATCCACAAATTTACTTTTGGTCACTATGAATTTGCCTATTCTGGATATTTCATATAAGTTCAATGCTAAAATCTGTGACCTTTTGTAATTGGCTTCTCTAAATTAGCATAATATTTTCAAAGTTCATCCATGTTGTAGCATGTAGCAGGACATTATTCATTTTTATGGCCAAATAAAATCGCAATTATATATATACTACATTTTGTTTATCCATTCCTCTTTGATGACCATTTGGCTTATTTCCATAATTTGGCTACTAGTGATTAATGCTGGTATGAAAATTCATGTACTACTATTTGCTTGTTTTTTTTTTCCATTTTCAAGGTTGTACCTAGATGTGTAATGCTGTTTCATAAGATAAAATTATATTAAACTTTTTTAAGATTGCCTAACTGTTTTCTACAGGAGTTGTACCATTTATATTACCCCTAGTAATGTACAAGGGTTCAAATCTATCCCACTCCTTGCAAAAATTATTTTGATTTTTAAAAAATTTGTCTGTCCTAGCGTATGTGAAATTTAATCTCATATGCTTTGATTTGCAGTCCCCTAATGGCTAATGATGTTGAGATCATTTCTATGTGCCCTTTGCCATTTGTAAATCCTCTTTTGAGAAATGTATATGCAACTCGTTACCTCAATTTGTAATTGCATTGTTTGGCTTTATGTTGAGTTATAAGAGAATTTTATATCATCTGAATACGAGAATCTTGTCTGGTATATAATTTGAGTGTATTTTCTCCCAATTTGTTGGGTTGAATTTTCTGTTCATTAATAGTATCTGTTTTTGCACAAAAGATTCCAATTTTGGTGAATTAAAATTTATCTTTTTTTTTTCTTTTGTTGTTTAGCTTTTGGTTGCAGATATAGGAATCTGTTGCCAGATCATGAGCATGAAGATTTGCTCATATATTTTCATCTAAATTTGTATAGTTTATCCCTTGTCTTTAGATCTTTGAGTTAATTTTTGTATATCATGTGAAGAAGAAGTTCCACTTCATATTCTTGCATGTGAACATACAGTTGTCTCAGCAACTCTCATTGAAGGGAATATTCTTTCTCTATTGAACAGACTTGGGACTTTTGTTGAAGATTTTATTTTCATTGATATCAAATTTCATGTCAGTGTGATCAGAGAAGATAACTGGCATGATTTCAAACTTTTAAAAGTTATTGAGACTCATTTTATTGCCTAACCAATGATACATCCTCTAGAATATCTCATGAACACTTGAGAAGAATGTGTTTTCTACTGTTTTGGGATGGAATGATCTGTATAAATCTTTTAGTTCTATTTTTTTTAGAGTGTTTTTCAAGAGTCATCTATTTTATTGTTAACCTTCAATCTAATTATTTTATCCATTATTAAAAATAGATCACTGAATTTGCAACTATTATGTAGAACCTGTTTCTCTCCTCAGCTTTGTCCTTTTTTGTTTCCTTATTTGGGTTCTCTGCTATTTGGTACCTAAAGTTTGTAGTTATTATATCTAGATTAATGACACTTTTACAATTGTAATGCTTTCTTTGTCTCTTGTAGCAGTTTTAATTTAAAGTATTTAAAGTGAATCTCCTGAAGGCAACCTAAACTTGGGTTATGATTTTCTTTTTTACAATCCAGTCTGCCAATCTCTACCTTTAATTGGAGCATTTCATTTAATATATTATATATATATATATATATATATATATAGTTCCCTATTTCCTCCATTACAGCTTTCTCTTGTACTTAATTGCCTTTTTGTGGTGTTCACTTTTTAATTCCTCCTTTTTCCTTTAGTTTCTAACAGTCCATCCCTGCTTCTAATGTTGTTATTCTCAAAAACTTATATCTGTTTCCTTTTTACTTTGTTATCATTGATTTATAATGATTATTTTTTGCATTTGTTTTTTAAATCATACAGGAAACCAGAGAAGAGCTACAAAATAAATTTATGATAATAATGGAATTTTTATTTATCTAACTATTTATCTTTATAAATATTTTCCATGTTTTCATTTAGCCTTGAGTTACTCTGTGGTGTACTTTTATTTCAGACTCAAGGAGTATTCAATACCCCTAGTAAAGCAGGTGAATTAGTGATGATGTCTCTCAGTTTTTATGTACCAAGGAATATCAAAATTCTCCTTCATTTCTGAAGGAAAGTCCAAATCAAGGCATCATCAGCTGATGCTTTCTCCCCAAAGACCAGCTGCTAGTGACCCTGGACTCTTTTGCCACATGGAAGGGCACACTGCAGCATCTGCGTGTCTCTCCTTTCTCTTCCAGTGCATCTTGCTCTAAGCTTCTTGCTTCTGTGGTGTGGCAAAATGACTTTGCATTTTTCTCCCAACTCTTCCAGTTTTTTCCTCTTCCAGTCACAGTAGCATTTCATTCCTTAATGCAAGCATTGAGAAACAACTGTGAGTTCATGGCTGGTATATAAATCTTGTATCATAATGCTTAGGCTTCTTTCCCAGAAACTCTAACAATGCTCTGTTTTGTGTACTGCTTGACCACCTTCCTATCAATAGATCCTTTCCATAATTACTGTAAAGTTGTAACTTCAGCCCTACTAAAAAACATTGTAAATCCTTGTTTTGTGAAAGTATAACTTCTTCTTTGCTGGGAAACATGGCAAATGTTTAATCTGTAATTACCTGTCCTGAGCACTGCATCTTTAAATCATTATTCCCGCACATGCACTACAATCCGCTCATAGATTTGTACTTTAAAAGACCCCTCTAATTTTTTGTTGAGTGCAGAGAGTTGAGCCTCAGAAGCACCAGCTCTCCTTCTGCCACTGAAGATGTGTATTTGAGTCCACTACCAAGCTTGGATCCACCAAGGTGGAAAGCTTCTCCATGTAAGCCCCATAATAAACACTCACTCACCAAGCTGGACTTGTCCAAGTCTTTCTTTGGTTTAAAGTATCTCTCTCAGTTTGGTGGAAAGCTGTCATTTTACACAGGTCATGCTATACTTGGAATACATTGCTTTTTCTCTTCATCTGAATTAAATTCTCTTTCAAAGGACTCCAGTAAGAGGATTTAGAACCATTTGAATGAGTTGGGTCAGATCTTAACTTTTAAGATCCTACTCACCAAAAGATCCCCCTTACAATGCATCCACACCCACAGGAATGGACTAACCTAAGAACACTCAACTGCAAAACATACAGCAGTTAATATGAGTGATGATTCCATGTATGTAATAAGTGACTTCTTCATTGCTTTCTTTGTTCTTGTTTTTCAATATCTTCATTAAAATATTTCAAATTGTCCATCATTTGTGTTTCACTTTCTGGAAATTCACTGACCTTCTTGGATTCACGTCCTAATGAAATTTGGTAAGTTTTAAGACTTTTTTCTCCCCCAAATTTGTCTACCCAGGTCTCTACTCCCTCCATTCCACTTCTAGGATTCCCATTATAAATATGTTCATATATTTGACGATGTCCCAAAGTCTCTTAGTCTGTGTTCAGTTTTCTTCATCCCATTTTTTTCCCCCTGATCATCAGAATGGATAATTTCATTTGACCTAACTGAAAGCTTCCTGGGTTTTTTTCAGTCTTCTAATTCTGCTGTTGCAATCCTTTAGTAAATTTGTTGCTTGTGTTTATAGCTTTCAACTCCAGAAATTTTATCTGATTATTTTTATATCTAACAATTTATTGATATTCTCTATTTGTAGAATCATCACTCTCTTGTTTTTCTAAATTTTTGTTCATGATTTCCTTTAGCTCGTTGAGCACATTTAAGACAACTGATCTGATGTGTTTGATAAGCCCAAAGTCTCTTCTTCCTTAGGGACACTTTCTGTTAATTTTTTTTTCTTATGAATGGGTCATATATTTTTGTTTCTTTGTGTCTCACATTATTTTGAAACATGATATTTTGAATATTATACAGTGATTGCCATTGAAATTAGATTTTACCCTACTCAGGATTTTATGTTGTTACCTACTGTAATTTGTAGTTTCTTATTTGCTTGCTGGCTTTTAAAAACAGTTTTAAAAACTGTATTCTTTGTCAAAAGGGGACTTTGAAGGCTTGATCTTTAATGTGTGACAGCTGGTGGCTTGATGGAGAACTTTTAAAATACCTTGATCAAAAAAGAAAATAAAAATAAGAAATGAAAAATTACTCTCCTAGTCTTTGCAGATTAGCTCAGTGTTGCCATGTTTCTGAGATGCTTAACCAGTTCATCTACCATTCTACTCCAGGCTTTACTTAATACTTATGCTGAGAATATATATTACCTGCCAGTGAAATCACAGGGTCTCCTAGGGTTTTCAGTGTTTTTTGTTTGTTTTTTTCTTTTCCTGAGCATATGTCTTGCGCTGAGCAAGCATGTGGCTTTCTAGATTCTCTGTATTCCATGACAGCTTTCAAATATTTAATTCTAAAAAATTATTCACACACACCCATCTTTTTTCCCCCAGACTTTTGAAGTGTCTATTATATGCCTCAACTCTGTCATGTCATTTTGTCACAGATGGTAATAGCTTGTTCATTTCTTTCCATGATTTTGGGGAATTACCTCTGCTTAGCCCCTTTTCTATCATGACATTATTTCAATTTATTTAAAACAATGACAAGCACCTGGTGTCAGTGTTTAGGAAAATGCCCAAGGAGGTCCAAACAGACAGACACAATTCCTTTGGGACAATTTTTGCTCTGAACCATCTACAACCAGATACCCACATGGTAAGGAAGGCTGACAATGTTGAGACCATTATATGCCAGTGAGTGGTGTGGCAAGGCTCATTTAAATAGCAGAAGGCCTTCCTCCTGTGGTTAAGGTGACTTTTTCTTGATTTAGTATTTGTGTGCTTGCTACAAACCTTTGCCTACCTTACAGAGTTCCAACAAATTTGATGCTGACACTATTGCTTATTTTTTCTGTGCTTCTGGGGAGGGGAAGACCTTTGAAGCTTTCTATTCTGATATTTCCACTGTCATTCCTTTATTCATAATCATTTTAAAAACAAATAGGATATGAGATAAGGGGAAATGATCAAATAACTTAAAAACAGTCTGTCTCATGATCTATTGAGCATTTTCATTTTTCAAATTAATATATTAGTTGGTTAACCTACATAGGAAATTCATTCACTGGCTTCAGCAAAATTTAATGTAAAAACATTTATTTCAAGCAGTTTATAATTTTATTGCATATCAATGGGGATAGAAAGATTATCATATACTGTATTGAAATCTTATTTTTTCCTCTCATGGTTCAGGCCATTGCAATGGAAACTGATTTAATTTTTGTAAATCCCTCCTCTCCCTGCACCTTCCCCGCCCCAGATACTCCCAATTTTTAGTATAAGCCTAAGTAATCATCAAATACAATATTCAAAGACTCATAGGGTAGACCAAAAGATACTGTCTTTTTAAGAAAGTTTCTCTTTGTATGTTAGATAAAAATATAAGCATATGTATTAGTCAGCCAAAAGGTTGCTGATGGAAAATAGCAGAAATTGATTGTTTTTTTATAAAGGGTATTAATTTGAGTAGAAGCTTACAGTTACCAGGCCATAAAATATAAGTTACTTCCTTACCAAAGCTGTTGCCACATGTTATAGCAAAATGGCTGCCGATGTGTGTGTTTGGCTACCAGGTTCCATTCGCCCCAGTGCTAGTTTCTCTCCAGGGTCAGCTGCTTTGCTTTCTCCACAAGGCCAGTTGTAGACTTTCAGGCAAACAGCTCTTCTCTTCTCTCTTCCCGGGGCCTCTGCTGTGTTTAATCCAGACTTTGTTCTGCTCCTCTGTGTCCTTACTTCCCAGGCTCCAGCATCCAAACCTCCAACTCTCTTCTCTGTTGCGGGGTTTTCTCTGTCTGTCCCAACCCACCAAGGGGGTGGGGACTCAATATCCTACTGATGTGGCCCAATCAAAGCCCTAATCATAATTTAATCATACCCAGAGGAACAGACCAGTTTACAAACATAATCCAATATCTAATTTTGGAATTCATAAACAATGCCAAACTGCTACAGCTTCTCTAGTCAAAATGTTCTCAGGGTTATTCTCACTTCCATGTTCTAGCAACTAGGACAGGACTTACCCTCCCACCATAAACATATAAAATATTGCACAAAATGTAGGGAAAAAAAGTTTTGACACTGAACAACAGGTAGAACAGGACTGTGATTTCTAAGAAACAGGAAACAAGGACAAAGGCCCCATGATAAGTCTGAAAACTTGCCTGGGATGCTTTCTGGAATGCAGGGCATTCCAAGAAGATAACAATGGGCTTATTGAAATGAGGAGACAAATATTGGACTTGAGAAGGCAGTAGAAATGAAATATGTCAGACAGAGTATATTGAGGAAGGAGATATTCAGAAAGGAAACTTCAAAAATCACAAATAAATTGGCTTGTGTTTGTGGTTGTAAGACAGGATGTCAAGCCCAGAAAGGCTGACCTAGTGTTTTGATATTCCAAAGAAACCACTCGGGAAGCCAGCAGGAGTAGACTTGCCTTATAGTTATAGGACCTGATGGTGGCTGCTGGAAGCTACTGTGCCTACCCTTGGGGGGTAAGGGTTTATAAAGGTATTACAGTTAGGGTGCGGGGAAGGGACAGTGCCTGGAACAGCTACAAAAATGTTACAAAAATATGCTTGTGCATGTGATTCTCAGAACATTCTTACCACATCCTTGCTATTATCTTCAAGAACTGGGCTGCTGGCAAGTTCAGCTAGTCCCTTCCTTCAGTTCTAATCAACAGGGAAGAGGAGGAGGGAGATTGGGCAATTATGTTAACCCCTCAGTGGTTAAATACTAAATATGCATTCCTATGGTCAAAGTACACAGGAAAAAAATAACCATGTACTTGTAAGCTGAACAATTCATGGTAAGAGAGGCCACGTAGACATTAGAATTCCACGTAACCAGAGTCCTTCTTGAACACTCAGTCATCAGGTAGAGAATTCATAGTTAAAACCTACTATAGATCCTACCTCTATAGCTTGAAACCAATTGTCAAAAGAGATAGCTTATCCTTCTTTTAAAAATTTAACATGCCTTAATGAACAAATCCAACATTCATTAATATACATTTCACAGTATACAGCTTCCAACAAAACATATTCAACATATGATCAAGTGAGAGCATATGACTCTAAACAGGAAACCTAGTACTCAATTAAAATGATCCTGAAATTACAATGATGATTGATTAAGCATGCAAGGTCTTCTTTAAAACAGACATTTCTAAAAATTAATGTCCAAACACTTTTTTAAAAGATTTATTTTATTTACTTCTTACCATCTCCTTCATTGTTTGCACTCGCTGTCTGCTCTCTGTGTTTGTTCGTTGTGTGCTCTTGTTTCTTTCAGGAAGCACCGGGAACTGAAACCGGGACCTCCCATGTGGGAGGTAGGCACCCAGTCATTTTAGCCACCACCGCTCCCTGCTTGTTGTGTCTCTCATTGTGTTTTCTTGTTGTGTCTCTTCATTGCATCATCTCATTGTGTCATCTTGTTGCATCAACCCTTCATGTCACCTCACTGTTTTGCTCGTGATCTTTAGAAGGCACTGGGAACCGAACCTGGGCCCTCCCATATGGTAAGCGGGCACTGAACTATTTGAGCCACATCCATTTCCTCCAGACAGTTTTGATAACATTTTTATTTCTAATGTGTAACATAATACCCAGCGTATATTATCCTCCCAAAAGTATTAGTACAATCAACATAAACATTGATTGTAAACCATATTTCTAGTAGAATTGCATCAAATCCCATGCTACATGTAAATTGCAAGTAGAGAAAAGCAACTGGCAGTTTTGTTTGCATACACTGTGTGCTTGTCTGTGTGTGCATATTGCTTCCTTATATTGATCCATTATATTCCACATCTTCAGGAAGTTACAGTTTAGAAATAGCTTAGCCACATTAACCATGTGTGTTTTAGGAAATTCACTCTTTTAATTAATTCAAATATTTTTGTTATTGCTTCTACTACATTTTCCTGAATCCATGAATTCCCCATAATTTGTTTCATGTTTTTGTCAACTTTTCTGAATGCTTTGAATAATTATAAGCTTTGGGAAGATACATGATGCCTGGGCAACATATTTAATGAATCATAGACATACGACAACTTTGTAGTACATGAGAATGATCTGTGAGAGAAGGGAGACGTTTACTAGACCCAGAAGGGGAGTGGTGG
Source organism: Cabassous unicinctus (assembly GCA_029593785.1). Taxonomy (NCBI): domain Eukaryota; kingdom Metazoa; phylum Chordata; class Mammalia; order Cingulata; family Chlamyphoridae; genus Cabassous; species Cabassous unicinctus. The sequence goes on from JAQZBX010035979.1 coordinate 18,659, forward strand.
TGGGGCACAAAGGGAACATATCAGTCATGTTGATATGAAGACAAAAATCCGAATTTGAAAGGCTGAGGTAGCTGGAATATGGAGAGTCAAGGACTGGAATGGAGAGAGTAAGCCAAATAAAGTGACTCAGAAAATGGTATGGTGTCCATTTGTGGTCTTGGCTGCTCCCTTAGCTCTACACATTGGGGTGAGACAACATAAGGCCATGCCTAAGACAACTGTGAAAAGTCTGTAAGACAAATGAACATAGAACAGTTGATGAAATATTTAGCACATTTAGTGAAAACAACAGAAGGGGGTAGAGCTAAACCACCCTACTTGAAAATATTCAAAACCCATACTCAAACAGAGCTCAGAAATAACACTCAAAAGAATTAAGCTTATTTGCAAGTAAACAAATTGTCTGCCAAAACAAAACTCAATGCTTGTTAAATAAATATTTTAAAAATAAAAAGATTTGACAGCATAATTTTCACAATGTCCAGAATCCAGAGGAATATATTTTTGGCAAGTTGAAGAAGCAAGAAAATGTTACCTATAATCATAAGAAAATTAATCATTAGTAATAGATCCTGGAATAAAAAGGTGGATTGCATTAGCATTCAAGGACTTTAAAACACAGAAATATATTCAAGGATTTACATAAAAAGGAAATAAAAAGAAACAAATGAACAACAACAAAAAAATCACAATAAATAAAGCTTAGCTTCCAAAGCTGAACATAATATCTGAAAAGAAAATTTCACTGGATAGGCATGAACGTAGATTAGACATGGCAGGAAAAAGTGAACTAGAATACTGACCTATAAGAACTACAGAAGAGGAGAACAAGAATTAGAAAGAAGTAATTTGAGAAAATTGGGTTATGATATTATCTGAGGGTGAATATATTAATTTGAATTCCAAGTGGATAGGAGTAACAGTCATAAATTATTTTATTAACATAATGGCAAAACTTATTGCTAATTTGATGAAATCTATAAATTCAGAACACAAAAGCTCAAAGTAACCCCAAAAGAATAAAACTATACACATATAAATAAGCAAGACTTATAATGAAGCAGGATAGAATAGGGTCCTAAGGAGGAGGGGCAGAAAACCCCATAAGCCATACTAACACCACATGGCAAGAGAGGATGAGGCAAGAGCCTGCTAACTTGCATCAGCCTGCTGTCTTGCACAAGGAAGTTATCATGGGGCAACTTAGAACACACACTCAATCCAAAGACAGCTAGCAGCATCATCACATAGCAGGAAAGAAAGAAGGAGCAGGAAGGGGACTGCCACCACCACCCACCCACTTTCATATTACCTCATGCCTCATGGACAGTGGCCAGAGGCGCATCACCATTGGACAGCAAACCTTAAGCTCTTTAGAGAATCAAACAACCTAATGAATTCCCCTTGCTTTGTTTCAAATATGCCAAGAAGTACAAAACCTAGCGACCTGTAGCCCATAAAGCAGGGAACACAGGGCAGAGTATGCATCACTACCTTAAGTGCATCTACACTGATGTCTGAGTATGTACTTTATTTTTTATCAAACTCTTTTCTAACATTCTTATAACTGTGGTGCACCTCTGAATTCTTTCTTATGTTGTAACCAAGATCCTGGACACCAACTCTGGCAACATTTCTGCCGAGCCAGTCAGGAGATAATATCTGGTAACACTCTCCTACATCCAAAAAGATTGGTGAGTTTTGGCTTCTAACTGAAGCCTGCCTAAATGTTTGTCTATGTTTCTGTCTCTCTCTTTGCCATTCCAACCAAACCTCCAGCCCTGGTCCCAAAGGACATAATTTTAGTTTATCCAAGAGTCCTCTAGCTCCCTCTCTGGGCAGATTCATGGAGGCTCTGGGTGACAGGTAACACATCCTTGAATGCTGACTATGGACCTTCCCTGAGTCAAGTAGAAGTCCAATGGGAACACAAAAGTCCAGCAGATCCAACTCACCCTAAACTGCTTTCTATTTCTGATCACCTCCTCCCTATCCATGAATAACCAAACACAGTGTCTTATCTTTCTTAGTATAACTTATTTCCTAATTATCTTAAGGATCTGGTGCAATGTGGAAAAGGGCCTATAGAAGAGCTGTGTTCTCTTATGAGCCAGGTTCCTGACCTCCAATTTCTAGCCATTTAGACAATGATCAAACTTTTACCCTTTGAGGGAACAGATTCAAAAACTGCCAGAGGATCTCACCCTCCTCCTCCAAGAACTCGACTTGATAGCTTCAGTACAAAACTTAGGTCTAGACATCTCCCAAGTCCTAGGATGACCTGGAGATACCTGGCGGCATAGCCTCTTGTTCTCTGGATTCTGGGAACCAGAGCAGCAGGTCCAAGCATCCCCTAGGACTTGAGCAACTTGAGAGCTTCAGTTTGGAAGCACAAAGTTCAGTCAGTTTAGAGTCTGGGATGCCAGAGCAACTGACAGACTTTTCCCCATTTCTCCCTAGAACAATAAGAACAGCCTCTAGCATTCCAGCAGACTTACCATTCAAGCATATACTCAAAAACTGGACAACCCTGTCCATGGAGGGGTTGAAAAAGAAGAAACTGGTCTTCTGTAACATCACATGGCCACAACACTGCCTTGATTATAGCCAGCTGTGGCCTGCCAATGGCACCTTAAATTATAATCTTATTTTACAGTTAGATCTCTTATGTAAAAGAGAAGGGAAACATTCAGAAATTCCATATGTTCAACTCTTTTTGGCTCTATATCAGAACACAGGTTTAAAGGTGTCTCACAGGTTGTGTTATGCTCATCAAGGGAACTTACCCCATAAAGGAAGGAGTCAGAAAAAAAGGAATCTAAACAGAGAGAACCTGAGAAGGAGGGAGATTTCTTAGGTGATCCCGTCCCCAGTTCTTTCCTGTATTACTCAGTTCCTGAACCTGAGGCCCCCTTAGACCCAGTTCCACTCGTGGCCTCTGCACCCCCACCTTATGTGCCCAGAGCTAGTCTCTTTCTACCCTTCAAAAGAACCCAAAAGTGGCCTCTACTTAATAAAAGAGATAGCAAATGGAGGTGCAGGGACAGTTAGATACTATATCCCCTTCTCTTTGACAGAGCTAGCTCAATGTAGAAACCAACTAGTGTGATTCTCAGAAGACCCAGCAAAATTCACTGAAGGATTTCAAAACCAAACCCTAACCTTTGAATTAACATGGGGTAATATGCATGTGATCCTAGATATCTGTTGCACACAAGAGGACAAACACCACATTTGGGAGGAGGACCAGTGACATGCTGATAAAATGGCATCCCAACACCCTCAGCAACATGCTTTGGGATCCATAGCAGTTCAAACCACTGACCCTAACTGCAACTACCAAAGGTGAGAAGCAAACATAAGGATAAGGGACCACATGTTCACATGTTTATTAGAAGGAATGAGATAATGTGTCACTAAGCCCATTATCTATAATAAGTTGCAAGAAATAACCCAGGAAGAAAAGGAAAACACTGCCCTGTTCCAAGAAAGCTTAGTGGAGACTATGCAAAAGTACACCCATGTTAATCCAGGCTCACCAGAAGGACAAATTTTGTTAAAACCTATTTTATCAGCCAGTCACCTCCAAATAATTGAAGAAAGTTCAAAAAGCTAGCACTAGGACTCCAAACCCCAGTGAATTCTTTTTCAGAAACAACTTTTTCCATCTTCAACAACCATGACAATTCCACCAAGGAGGCAAAGGTAAGAAGGAACATGCAGAAGGCTCACCGAAGAGCAGTTGCCATGGCCAGCAGCCTGCCACCTCAGGGTCACCCCTGCTCTGGCTCTAAAGCATCAGGATACTGCTTTAAATGTGGGGAGCTGAGCCACTGGAAAAGAGACTGCCCCAAATCATCACAACCCCACAGGGAGCCCCCCAGTCCCTGTCCCCAATTCTGTAAAACAGGTTATTGGGCTCAGGAGTAAACTGAACCCTGAATCCGGGGGCAGGGGAGAGGTGAGGGGGAAGGGGATTGCAGAGCACAACCGCAGGCCCTTTTGGCATAAACCAGAGAGGAATAATGGAAATTAGCGCAGAAAGTGGCTCCTCGGAGAACCAGGTGGAACATCAACCTTGAGATGCCCTGGAGACCTTCAATGTGGCAGGTAAGACTATTAACTTTTTTATTATTATGGGAGCCACCTATTTATTTCTGACCTGTCATTCCAAGCCTTCCTCTTCCTGAACCTGTCCAGTAGTAGAAATTGATGGTAAATCCAAAATTAGATCCTTTACTGAGCCTCTCCTCTGTCAAATAGGAGACCTAATGGTAAGCCATTACTTTTTTAAAACATATTTTTAAAAGATATTTAGATTACATAAATGTTAAACAAAAAATATAGGGATTTCCATATGCCCCACTTGGCCCTGAATGTCCCACCCCCTTCCTGGGATGAGACTTACTTTGTACCTTGGGGCCTTGCATCCAATTAGTGAGAGTAAATAAAACCTCTAGAATGCCTGCAACCCAGTGCTCAAAAGAAGAATGTGGAGGCTTGTGCTTGGCCATGTTTCTAAATAAAGAGCCAGATGCCACATCAATGGCTATAACCCAGAAAATAAGTAGGAAAGTAAATCCTATGTTCTGGGAAACTGGGGTACCTGGATGGGCTCTCCAGTTTCCCCCATTTTCCATCTCCTATAATGCCCAATTACCATATCGCCATAGAAATCAATATCCTCTAAAGAAAGAAGCAATGAACAGGCTCAAGCTCATGATAAAAAGTTTTTAGAAATGGGTCTTCTAATTCCCTGTTAGTCCATCTATAATACCCCTATACTTCCAATGAAGAAGCCGAATAACCTATTAAGTTCAGGACTTAATAGCAATTAATAACTTTGTGATTCCCATTCTTCCAGTAGTATCTAATCCTTATACCCTTCCACCAGGTGTAAGATATACTTGAAGTCATGGGCTATCAATGGCTTGCAGGAGCCAGTTAATTAACTACAGGCTGAATTACTAGAGATGCCTAAGGTGCAACTAAGGGTGTATCAAACCTTAAATGCAGCTACCCTGCTACTGGTTAGATCCTAGGGTCCCCTACTCCACTCCTGCCTTGAAAATCTTAAACAAAACTACTCAAGCAGGCCAGATTTAAAGGATGAGACCCTAAAAAACCTAGAATTTGAATGGTTCACAGATGCAAGCAGATTTATTAGGGAAGGAACTAAAATGGCTGGCTGTACAGTGGTCTTTCAATTTAAAACTATAGAAGCCCAAGCCCTTTCCCCTGGAACCTCAGCCCGGAAAGGCAGAGCTAATTGCCCTAACCCAAGGCTTAATACTAGCAGCTGGGAAAAGAGCCAACATTTACACAGACTCCAAGAATTCCTTGTCTTCCAGGTCCATTCCCCTGTGTGGCTGGACAGGGCCCGCTTTCTATTAATGGGTCACATAATAAGTACCAGCAGGAAGTCCTAAACTTACTAGAGGCTGTTCTGTTGCCCCCCAAAAATAGCAGTTATGCATTGCCCAGGGCACCAAAAAGCAGACACCTCAGTAGCTAGGGGAACCTTCAGGAGCAAATGTAACAGCTAAAGCTGCAGTGCAAACCCTAGCCTCTCTTCTGGCCCTCATCCCAGCACCTGTCTCACCCCCTAAGGCTTCAGAGTATACCCAGGTTGAGCAAACTAAGGCAGCTAGCTAGTGGGTGGCTTGTTAAGGAAGTTCAAGTCTACCTGCCATTA
>JAQZBX010035980.1:0-24355 GCA_029593785.1 Cabassous unicinctus
GAGACCAGCGCTCGATCCTCCACCCGCCACCACCGCCTTCTTCTCCGCCTCCGACTCCTCCCCCGCCGAACGCGCAGGGGCAGGCAGCGGCGGCGGCGGCAGCGGCGGCGGCGGAAGCAGAGGCGGTGGCGGCGCGTCCCGCCCCTTGCGCCGCGGCAGAGGCGAAGGTGGGGAGCAAGCAAATCCCGCCCCCCCCAAATAGCGCGGACCAATAGACTTAAAGGGCCTCTGCGGGAAATATCCAAATATCCAATCGGAACCTGAGGAGTGGGCGTACGTCAAGGGTTGGGACGTGGCAGAAAAAGGGAAAAATACTTGCAGTGTCTCAGCGCCCAGCTCCCCCTCCGCCCTCAGGGGGCTTCGCGGATTGGCCCAAGAGCGGAAGGACGAAGCTCAACTCCGTCTCTTGGGTCGGGGCTGCCTCCTTTCCCTGCAGCACTGCGACGTTGGGAGAAGGGGCGGGGCACCGCGCTCCGGCTGGAACGGTACGGCCTTTTGTGGTTTGGCCTGGGGAAAAGGGCGGGGTCTAGGGAAAGAAGAGGATGTGGAGAACTAAAGAAAAGACTGGCGCAGCTACACTCTCCAGAAATTACAGCAGCAGCCACCAAATTGGAGGCATTACAATCTATCCTAATTCCACTGGAAGCCTAACAAGGTTAAGGTCTGCTGGCATAAAAAAAATTCAATCCGTTGCAGTTCAGATATGGGTGGGAGAAGAAGAGTCGACGCTTGTCCAGCCTGACTTTACACTGCACTGTGCTTCCTCTTTCCCACTGCTCAGTTAGACCCCTGCCCCCTCATTTCTGGGGCAGGGGCTGCCTACGGGGAGGCCTGCCTTTCAACTGTATATCTATGGTCTGAACACAGCCTCCCAGTTTGTATCTTGAAGCTTATCGGTTGTCAAGCGGGGAAGTAATAGCTCCCATTACATGCAACCAAAATAAATATAACAGCTGTAGTCCCTAGACACCTTGCTTAATTTAAACCCTGGTAACAGTTTAGTTAATTATGTCAGTGAAGCAAAATTGTTTCTTCGTTTGGCATATGTCCTCTTTTTTTCATCCTGAACGTGTTTGCTTCTCTGATTACAATCCAGCTCTCCTCCAATCTCATTCCCCAACCTGGCACTCCCAAAGGCCAGTGCCCAGGATATATTTATCGCGTCCCCTCCTCCACGAATTAAGAGCTCCACACTTGTGATGTTCCTTGGCAGTTGCAAAATATCCTGCCAATAAGTGAGACTAATTGTTTTGCTATTGATGGAAATAAATTATTCAAAATTTACTATAAAACCTGGGTTATGAGAATTTACTAGACACTTTGTGAAACCAAGTCTAATTCTCGGCCTGCCCCTGTAGTACGTTTCTGACCAGATGATCCTTTCCTACTTGAAATTTCTGTGCCTTTACACGTTGCTCTAGAAGTTGTGTCTTTTTTCCCCACCCAAGTCTCTCCCTCTTTGAAAGAGCATTCATCCTTTACTCACATTTTCCTAATTTTCCATTAGAATGTTTTGTCATGAGATGATTGGATACACTAACCTGTTTGTTGAAGCAGGATTTCCCAAATTTCAATCTTCTGCTTAACATAACTTTATATTACCTTCATTAATATGTAATTGTTTTCTTTAAATAATATATTTTTTCTTAAATTTCTTTTAGAGGGAAACTTTTTAAAAGTACTACTGTAAATGGAAAACCAGAATCAGCTATCCTAAGTTGAAAGTAAAGATAAGAAAGGTGAATATAGAACAATGTTTTTAAATTCTGGCTGAAAACTATTGCCTACTAAAGGCTCTGAGCCTGAAGCCCACTCTCTGTTAAAAGGGGAGGTTACCAAACATTAGGCACTTATCAGATAGCACTCAAATGACATTTTCATCATGATGTAATAAAAAGGATAGAAAAACAGAACCAAAATGGGAGTCACTTTCTCACTATGTGAGTCATTTTATGCACTTCCCAACTAGTCATCAGAGGCATCATAAGTGATCTGCATTACTCTTTGGGAAATACTGCCATGGAGGCATAAAGCATGTACTCTAAGATCAAACAGGCCTTATTCTCATACTAGCTCCTGCATTTATAGCTGTGTGCCTTTGGGCAATCTACTTACCTCTGTGACTCAATTTCCCATTTAAATATGGGAAAATAATGACTACTCGTGGAGTGGTTGTAAAAATTACATAACCTAATCCATGTAAAGCACATCATGCCTAACATATAGTAAGTACTAAATACGTATTAGCTCTTATTATTGTTGATTCTAGAGGTGGAAGCACTGGACTCTCCCTAAGGCAGTGAGTTGAAGTACCACATAATATAATGCAGTGCCTCTTGACCTGTATCCACAGACCAGCAGCATCAGTATTACCTGGGAACCTTTTTCAAATGCAAATTCTCGAATCCAACCTCAGATCTGAATCAGCAATCTATACTTTAACAAGGTTCCCAGGTGATTCTGATTCATGTTAAAATTTGAAGACCATGGGTATAATGGAAGGAGGATTGATCAAGGAGTCAGAGAACATAAACTCTACCAGTAGCCTTGAAGTTACAGCATAAAAGATGGTGGAGTAAGGACCTCTGAAAATTCTCTCTTCCATAAAAGCAATGAGAACACTGGTAAAAATGAAAGAATTAACATTTCAGAACTCTGGAAATTAACCAAAGGCTTGCAGGAATCCAGAGAACATTTATTTAAGGAAAACAGCTGACTCTTGGTCAGAACAGTGATATTTGTGGCATTTTGACATACTCTATACCCATCCCCCCAATACAGCTCTGCCATAACAGTGAAAACCAACAGCCCCCAATCACAGTCAAAATGAAGCAGCCTGGCAGCCACTGAAGGGGCAGAATGGCATGAGATCTCTTTCAAACCTTAAATCCCAGAGAATTGTCTGGTGATTCTCTGGAAGACCCCACTTGCAAGGCTATCTTTATTTGACCTGACTTGGAGCTTACTCAGTTCAAAGAGCATTTTCCCCAGGGACATTTGTCAAAAACAATTTGAGGCATTTCATTAACTTCCTAGCTGCCTGAGATTGATGGATACCATTTGGGGCAAGCAATAGGTTAACCAAAAGCCTAGAGAATTAGATATCTATAGGGGCTTTGAAAAGCTCCAACATATTCCTGGAAGTCTAGAAGTTTGCACACATGCCCAGAGCTGTGTATAGCTGTGCACTTGTCCGGGTAAGGCCTGAGAAGGCCATAAGGTCTTGCATCAGACTGACATTGAGGCTCTGCACACCAGGAAGTGAAGGCTAAGAAAGGGTTGTCAACTACCTGGCTTGGTGTTGAAGGTGTCCCCCAACATGCAAGCAGATACTCTTGGCAAAGACGGGGAGACATATCAGTTCCAGGTGTTTAAGGAAATCTCAGTCTAATCATTAGCTGACCACTAAGCTAATAAGCAGCAAATGGCCACACATGACAAAGAAATCAGACATTACAGAATTAGTTCAGAAAAGTCATTCAACAAACAACAAACAGCAATAACAACAAGAAAAAACCCTGGGAAGGGGATGAAATCTGACTTATCACATTATATTATTTAAATGTCCAGCTGTCACTGAAACCAAAAGTTATTTCTCCAAAATGAAAGACAAAATTAATGTATCTTTAGCTAGCTTGAACAAGAAAAAAAGAGAAGACTCAAATTACTAAAATAAGGAATGAAAGAGGGGGCAACAGATTTGAAATAAAAAGGATTATAAGGGAATACTATGAACATTTGTATGCCAACAAGTTAGATAACCTAAATAAAATGAACAAATGCCTAGAAAGAAACAAACTACTGTGCTGACTCAAGAAGAAATAAAGAAATCTAATCTTAGCCTTGTCATTTGTGAACTATATGATCTTGGGTTGGCCATTTACTTTTCTTGAGCTTTAGTTCCCTGATCTAGAAAAAAGGATAATAAAGTAATACTTATAGCATTTAAGTGGTAACTATAGAGAGGTTTCATTAGTTAAGGTAATTGTAGCCACTGTAATAAATAAAACCCTTAAATCTCAGTGGCCTAACACAAGATTTTTTATTATTAACATTAAGTCCATATAGCAGGATGGATGGAAGGCTCTGCTTCACATTCAGGTACTTCAGCTCTATCATCTTCAATACATGGCTTTTAGTATCAGTCTGAGCATTGACTTCTAGCCAATAGAATAGAAGAAGCATGAAGGAAGAGAGTATGAAAGATATCTGATGTTTTTACTGGCCTGACCTGGAACTGGACTAGTCATTAATGAACATGTTCCTTTGGCCAGTGTCAGCAGATCACCTTGAACCTGTGGAGGACTGGTTTTAGGCTATCTAGTGACTCATCTATTTCAGTTTTGCCCTTATGGGATGTAGCCCATACACCTAGGATGTGGTCCTCATTCTTGAAGTGTTGACTTTCTGGGGTCTCAACTGACAGCCTGGGAATTTACCAAGGACACCCTTTCAGCAGTACTTTCTACTTTTTTCTCCTCAGGCCATATGACTTCTGAAACACTCAGCTCTTTAGCCTCTCAATTGCTGCTTTCTGCTGGGTTTTATTGAGACTCACCTTTTGCATGCATCTTAAATGAGTCAGCCAACAATTTGAGGGGAATTTGTATGAAGATTTTGAGTTTCCTTCTTTGCAATTTCCTCCTCTTGGGGATTTTTTTACTCTTTAATTCAACCATTTTGGCAACTTTGTACTTGATCTCCATCCCCTTATGTACTAAGACTGCTACTTTCTCCTTGAGCTCTCTTCCCTGGCACCACAATGTGGAAAATGCTCTTAGGGAAAAAGCTAATGTGATGTGAAGCTTGCCTTGTGTACATCCCTGCTCTCAAGGACCATAGGCCCTCAAGTTCAACCTGCATTGCTAACTCTTCAATACCATAAACATCTGTTTATATACTTTCTCTGTTTGTGCAGTTGTTTTTAGTGGGTAGGTTAGTCTGATAAAAGTTATTAGTCATGGTTGTAACCAGATGTCCACCAGAGGGTTGTTTTAAAGTTTGAACATGGAAATGAATTAACAGTCTAGATTCATGGTTCTTTAGCCATAGAATTCCCTCCAAAATTTAATAAACTTCTGATTTTTTTTTCTACAGGAAGTTCTTTCAGTCAATAGCCTTATTCAAAGTTCTTTTTCAGATTTAATTCTCAAGTCTGATTTAATTCTTTGCTTTACCATCTCCATACCTTTTTCTTTAAACCTAATGGTGACCACTTTGAAACCATCAGGCTTGCATGGGAAGGCCATACTCTTAAACTGATTTTGTTACAAATATGAATCTTAATGAGCCTTTGTTTATCAAAACCTTTCTCAGTCTTTTATCTCACTGTTTGGGGGCTAGTGAAAGCCCCTTTTCAATTCTTTGCAGCACCAACTTCCAGAATTTCTGTTTCACTTCTATTTGCAAATCAGCCATTTCTTGCCTGAGCTCATTTCCTTCATCTTAAATTTCGCTTAAAAAAAGCCAGTAACAACAATACACACCTCTAACATTCTGTTCAAACCGTTCCCCCTAGAGTAACTGGCTCTGTGGGCACTTTGCCTCCTAAACTACCACAGAAATAGGCTGCTTTTTAACCAATTGCTTCATCATCCACTGACCAACTTCAAAGCCAGTACCATGTGTGTTTAATATTTTGTTTTAAGAAATTCTGCATTAATTACACAACACTGTTAAAATAATAGATAAAGCCTAATATTTTTATGGCTTAGTTCAATAGAAGTATATTTCTTAAAGACATAAAATCCAACCGGTAGTGGGAAAGATGGGGGTGGGGAAGAAGCTCTGCTTCCCCACTGGGAATCCGAGACTGGATGAGACTCTGCCATCTTCAACTCATGTGTTTGAAGGTTGTCCTGAGAATCCCCACCAAATAATTAAAGAACTTTGGCTAGCTGAGTGTTGGTTGCAGACAAAAGGAACATGAAATCGGAAGTCGAAAAAAGAGGTTATAAATACTCTACCATTCTATGATCTAATTTATTTTCTAGGTTACAAAAATGGCTCTCGAACAATTGTCCCTGGACAAGCAGGGTCAGTATCACCTAGGAAACTTGTTTTAAATGCAAATTTTAGGGCCCCATTCCAGACCTAGCAAATCAGAAACACTAGGGGTGGGCCCAGCAATCTATGTTTAATGAGACCTCCAGGTGATTCTGATGTAGGCTAGAGTTTGAGACCATTGGGTTGAGAATATAACATTGGGTTGAGAAGTGGGTACAGTGACTGATCACACTTTAGTTATTTCCTTTGGTAAAGAGACTAAGTGCAGTTATATGGTAGTTGTTTGAAAATTTAAGTATGGAAAGAAGAGAGCGTGTGGGCTGAACCACTGCAGACCATATGTACTGGTTTCTTCAGCCTTCCTTCCAATCCTCTTACATGCCTTACTATACTCCAAAAATCAAAAACTAAGACCTCCAATTTTTAGATTCCCTTGCTGCTAGGATTGCAGATGTAATTTGGGTTCTACTAATCAGATACATCCATGTGAGATTTGTAAGGTGAAAATGAAGGTCATAAATCAAAGCTACCCTTCTACTGCTTTGGCTGTTTCTGCTGTAAGCCCAATGGTAGAGACAGTGGAATAATTATCTGTAGCAGCTGTGGCAGAGACCCTAGCATCTACTCTCGAGTTCTGGGGCAGTCCAGAGTCAGGGAGCTGGAAATTCATTTTGCTGATATGGATTGTGGTAGAGATGGTATGGTTCTGGAACTGGGAACTACAGTTATGGTTTCCTTGATTTTCCAAGTAGCTCTTGACTCTCTATTTTCCTGCTCATGGCAAGGGCAGAAAATCTCTTGGTGGCCCAATTTTGCAGTATGATTTTGCAAATAGTTCTTGGAAGCTCAAATTAGAGTCCATTTCATCAGCACCCCCAAAAGAGTGCAAGCCAATTTATAGCATACAATAAACCTTTTTCTGCTTAAACTTGCTAGAGTGGATTCAGTTCTCTGCAAAAGATTCTAAATGATAGGGTAGGTATTCTGTTTTTTATATCTGGAAGCTTTTAGCACTTAAAAAATCTTTTATGTTCTCAAATTTTATGACAAATTCTTCTAAATGTGGGAATTTTTGATTCATGGGCTAGGCACTGGGTGAATTGTTTTTACAAAAAGACTTAAAGCTTTAAGCCTAGGGAAATTGATAATTTCTCCCTTTAGCTTTTCTTCTCTAAATATCTACTGTTTCTTTTCTCACACTTTTTCACTTTTTCTCTTTTTGACCAACTGTCTGGGAAAGCTCTTGAACTTTATATATAATTCCTTCTATTGAATTATTTTTTTCAGCCATCCTATTTTTAATTTCTATGATTTCTTCCTTTTCATGTTCTACTGCTCTTATTTTATGAATATAATCTTTTCTTGAATTTGTCCAGGGATTCTAATTAGAGGTTTCTACTCTTTGCTTTTTTAAAAGTTCCCTTCTGTTCCTTGAAGTGTTTGTTTTTTTCAGTGTTACTTACAGCACTTAAAAAACCTATTATTCCTCTTTCTTATGGCAAACTTTCTTCACATATATGATAAGCCTTGAATTATTTTCTGATTTGAAAATAATAAGTTAATTGGAAGTCCTGTGAATATGGGTGGTGGTTGTTGACTCACAGGCTTCACTTTAAGTGGAGCTAGCTGTAATGCTGGGAGAACCATGTATACTGGCATGCCAAAATTTGCTCTAGGGCCATTCAGTTTCTTGGAGGTGGGGGGTGAGGGAGCTTTAACTTTTCTTTCTGGGAGATAGACATTTGTCTGTTTTATTTTTCTACATGGACTTTCAAAGGGTCCTATGCTGTCCAATATAGTACTAGCCACATGTGGCTGCAGAGTACTTGAAATGTGGCTAGTCCGAATTAAGATGCATGGAAGTATAAAATACATGCCAGATTTCAAAGGCTTAGTTAAAAAAAAAAGAATATAAAATATCTCACCAATAATTTTATATTGATTACATATTAAAATATCAATATTTTAGATATGTTGGAGTAAAATATATTAAAATTAATTTCACCTGTTTCTGTTGACTTTTTAAATTTGGCTACTAGAAAATTTAAAATTATATATGTGGCTCACAGTATATTTCTCTTGCTCAGTGCTCATGCAGAGCTTTCAAATATCTCCCTGTTTTCAGTTCTACATCTTACTTCTGCCTTTCACTGAACTAATTCCTAGAATTCCACAATCCTGAGTATCTCTGAGGTTCTTTAAGTTTGCCAGTTTTCCACCTCAGCTATAACTCCTTTCAAGTATCCTTGAGTTTTTAGCTTTATCTGTCCATACCCATCAGTTACATTCCTCCATTTGATTTCTATTTCCTAAAAATTTGCTGAGATCTATCATGTGCTGATGTTCACTCTCTCATTATCTTTGTCATTTAAAGTTTATACTTTAAAATTTCTTTAATATTATTTTAATGTAAATTCATGAGGAAAAGAAGGAGACAACACTGCCTTGAACATACCCTCTGAAATGATAGATCATTCAAGCCTAGAGGACATTCCCTGGATCCCATGTATATCTTCAGCATTGCTGAGTACAGAGCATGGCCAACAGTAGGGATTCACTTAACATCTAATGAAGCTCATATTTGTAAGATAAAAAGACTATATTGTCACACCAAAGGGACAAATTCTACTTTTTTATGATGGGAGCAGAATCAGTTAAGTTTACAATTAACTGAAATTCTTGTTAAATAAAAAGAAAAAGAAGATGGAGGTTCTGGGAAAATAGTGTAAAATACGTAGACAGGGCTCAGCTCTTGCAAAAACGGTGGAGGAGGGGCAGAAACTGCCTGAAGGAGCTGCTTTGGGCATCTGCAGACCAGGGGAATGGTGCACACATCATCCAAGAGGGAGTGGGGAGAGAAGACAAAGAGGTAGAAAAGAAAACTGTGAGTTACTCACACCCCTGGGGCTGGAAGCGGCACCCACCCTCCACCCTTGAGGTGAACAGTGGCCGACCATGGCCAACTGAGAGGGGAATGGACATATTCCTCTCTGGGAAGAGGGAGGGTGTGGCTGAGTGTGGTTTCTCTTGTGGCTTTAAAGGAGCTCAGAAATGCAAGCCAGGAGAGGTTGAAAGAAGCACCTCTGTGAAAGGTTTGGTGAAGGGCACCATCTGCTGGCAGGCTGGGAAAGTGAAGCAAAATAAGACTTTCTGGAGTCTCTTGTCCCTATCCCCAGGCTCCCTTGGATCCGGTCCGTGCTGCAGTAGAGGATTCCTGGCCCTGTTTTGATAGATTAAAAAAGGTCACTTTTAAAGTTTACAAATAAATTGAACCAAAAATAAAAAAACAGCTGTGAAACAAAACTACTAGGCAAAGGAGAGAAATTGACTGTCAGAGTAAACTCATTAACATAACCAGAGGCCTAGACATCAATAAAAGATTACAAGTCATACTAAGAAGCAGGAAGAAATGGCCCAGCCAAAGGAACAAATTAAAAATCCTGGCAAGACACAGGATTTAAAACTTCTAATCAATGATTTTCACACAAATCTCCTAAATCAAATCAAGGTGTTGAAGGAAAATATGGCTAAAGAGATAAAGGGTATTAAAAAGACATTGGGTGAGCATAAAGAAGAATTTGAAAGCTTACAAAGAAAAGTAACACATCTATGGGAATGAAAGATACAATGGATGAGATTAAAAATACATTAGAGGCATATAACAGTGAATTTGAATTGGCTGAGGAACTAATAAGTGAATTGGGAGATAGAGCATCTGAACTTGAAAAGACAGAAGAAAAAAGAAAGAGAAAATAATGCAAAAAATTGAACAGGGATTTGAATGACAGCGTGAAATGCACAAACATACATATTATGGGTGTCCTCGAAAGAGAAGAGAATGGAAAAGGGGCCGAAAGTATATTTGAGGAAATAATGGCTGAACTTTCCCAAACCTTTTGAAAGACAAAAGTATCAATATCCAAGAAGTACAACAGACTCCATGCAGAATAAATCTGAATAGCCCTACTCTGAGACACCTACTATTCAGAATATCAGAGATAAAGAGAGAATTCTGAAAGCAGTAAGAGAAAAAGCAACTCATCATATACAATGGACACTTATTAAGAATAAGTGCCAATTTCTCATTAGAAACCGTGGAGGCAAGAAGGTAGTGGTTTGATATATTAAAGATACTGAAAGAGAAAAACTGTCAGCCAAGACTTTTAATATGGCAAAACTGTCCTTCAAAAAGGAGGGTGAGTTTAAAGTCCTCACAGAAAAACAAAAAATGAGAGAGCATTTTCAAGAGAAAAATAAAGGAAATTCTGCAGCCTGAAAGGAAGAGAAAGGAGAGAGAGATTCAGAGAAGAGTGTAGAAATGAAGATTATTAGTAAGGGTAACTGAAATGGTAAAAAGACAGACAATAGTAAGATATGACAATAGAAAGCCAAAGAATAAAATGGGCAAAGGAAGTAATGTCCTTACAGTAATAACATTGAATGTTAATGGATTGAACTCCCCAATCAAAAGACAAAGACTGGCAGAATGGATGAAAAAATATGAACCATATATATATTGTCTATAAGAAACTCACCATAGATGCAAGGAAACAAATAGGCTGGAAGTGAAAGGTTAGAAAAAAATATCGCATGCAGAGTGTAACCAAGAAAACTGAGTAGCTACACTAATATCGGACAAAATAGATTTTAAATACAAAACTGTTTTAAGAGATGAAGAAGTTCGTTATATATTAGTAAAATGGGCAATTCATCCATTTTACTAATAACAATAATAAATATTTGTGCATCTAACCTGGGTGCCCCAAAATTCATGAGGCAAAACACTTGCTTCACTAATAACTGAAATATACGTCTCTACAATAATAGTTGGGGACTTCAACACAACACCTTCATTATTGGATAAAACATCTGGTCAGGGGATCAATAAAGAAACAGAGATCATGAATAATATGATAAAGTAACTAGACCTAACAGACATATATAGAACATTACACCTCAAAACAGCAGGATATATGTACTTTTCAAGCTTTCATAGATCTTTCTCCAGGATAGACCATATGTTGGTTCACAAAACAGGTCTCAATAAATTTTAAAAGATTAAAATTATTCAAAGCACTTTCTCTAGTCATAATGGAATGAAGCTGGAAATCAATAACAGGTAGAAATGGAAATTTTACAAATATATGGAGATCAAACAACACACTCTTAAATAATCAGTGGGTCAAAGAATAAATTGCACGAAAAATCGACAATTACCTTGAGACAAATGAAAATGAGAGGACAACATATTGAAACCTATGGGATACAGCAAAGGCAGTGCTGAGAGGAAAATTTATAGCCCTGAATGCTTACATAAAAAAAGAAGAAAGAGCGCACTCAAAGACATAATTGCACACCTGGAGGAACTAGGAACTAAAACAGCAAACTAATCCCAAAGCAAGCTGAAGGAAAGAAATAACAAAGATGAGATCAGAAATAAATGAATTGGAGACCAAACAAACAAACAAACCAATAAAGATGATCAACAAAATCAAAAGTTCATTCTTATAGAAGATGAACAAAATTGACAAACCTTTAGCTAGACTGACAAAGAAAAAAAGAGAGAAGATGGAAATAAATAAAATCAGAAATGAGAGGGAGGACATTACTACCGGCCCCAAAGAAATAAAAGATGTCAAAAGAGGATTCTGTGAGCAACTGTACGTCACCAAACTAGACAATGTAGATGAGATGGACAAATTGCCAGAAACACATGAACAACCTACATTGACCATAGAAGAAATAGAAGATCTCAACAAACTGATCACAAGTAGAGAGATTGATACAGTTTTCAAAAGCCTCCCAAAAAATGAAAGGCCCAG
The DNA here is from genome assembly GCA_029593785.1 of Cabassous unicinctus. Classification (NCBI taxonomy): domain Eukaryota; kingdom Metazoa; phylum Chordata; class Mammalia; order Cingulata; family Chlamyphoridae; genus Cabassous; species Cabassous unicinctus. Next base: position 11,829 of record JAQZBX010035980.1, read on the forward strand.
GACCAGATGGCTTCACAGGTGAATTCTATCAATCATTCAAAGAAGATTTAATACCAATCTACTCAAACTCTTCCAAAAAATTGAACAGGACAGAACATATCAAATTCACCCTAATACCAAAGGCAGACAAAGATACTATGAATAAAGAAAATCACAGACCAATTTCTCTAATGAATATAGATGCAAAAATCCTCAACAAAATACTTGCAAACAGAATCCAAAAGCACATTAAAAGAGTTATACACCATGATCAAGTGGGTTTTATTCAAGATATGTAAGAGTGGTTTAATACAAGGAAATCAATTGTGTAATAAACTATATTAATAAATTGAAAAAGAAAAATCAGATCATCATCTCAGTTGACACAAGAAAGGCATTTGACAAAATACAGCACTCTTCCTTTATAAAAACTCTCTAAAAGATAGGAATAGAAGGAAACTTTCTCAACATGATAAAGGGCATATATGAAAAACTCACAGCTAACATTGTATTCAACAATGAAAGACTGAAAGCTTTTCTGCTGAGATTGGGAACAAGACAAGGATACCCATTGTCACCACTGTTACTCAATATGGTGCTAGAAGTTCTAGCTAAAGCAATTAGTCAAGAAAAAGAATTAAAAGGTACCCAAACAGGAAAGGAAGAAGTAAAACTCTTGCTATTTGCTGATGTTATGATCCTCTACCTAGAAAATCCTGAAAAATCCAAAACAAAGCTACTAGAGCTAATAAACAATGTCAGCCAAGTGGTGGGATACAAGATTAAAATACAAAAATCAGCAGCATTTCTTTACACTACTAATGAGAAATCTGAGGAAGAAGTCAGGAAAAAAATTTCATTTACAATAGCAACTAAAAGAATCAAATATTTAGGAATAATCTTAACCAAGGTTATAAAGGACCTGTATTAAGAAAACTACAAAACATAGCGAAAAGAAATCAAAGATGACATTAACAAATGGAAGGACCTTCTGTGTTCATGGATTGGAAGCCTGAATATCATTAAGATGTCAATTCTACCTGAATTGATTTACAGATTCAATGCAATCCCAATCAAAATTCCAAAAGCCTTTTTTGTAGAAATGGAAAAGACAATTATCAAATTTATTTGGAAGGGTAAGGGATCCTGCATAACCAAAAATTACTTTAAAAAGAAAAGCTAGTTAGAAGACTCTCATTTCCTGATTTTAAAGCATATTACTTAGCCACAGTGGTAAAAATAGTATAGTATTGGCATAAAGACAGACATATTGACCAAGAAATCTAATTGAGAGTTCAGAAACGACTCTTACATCTGTGGTCAAGTGATTTTTGACAAGGCTGTCAAAACCACCCAGGTGGGTCAGAACAGTCTATTCAACAAATGGTGCTGGGAGAACTGGATACCCATAGCTAAAAGAAAAAAAGAGGACCCGTATTTCATACCTTATACAAAAATTAACTCAAAATGAATCAAAAACCTATTATAAAAGCTAGAACCATGAAACTCCTAGAAGAAAATGCAGGGAAACATCTGCATGATCTTGTAATAGGACACCCAAAGCACAAGCAATGAAAGAAAAAAAAAAAAAAGATAAATGAAGCCTATTCAAAATTAAACACTTTTGAGCTTCAAATGACTTTGTCAAAAAGGTGAAAAGGTACCCTTCTCAATGGGAGAAAATATTTAGAAACTAATATCCAATAAGGGTTTGATATCCATGTTATGTAAAGAGATCATATAACTCAATGATAAAGACAAGTTACCCAATTTTAAAAATGGGCAAAAGACTTAAATAGACTTTTTTTTTTTTCCAAAGAGGAAATACAACTGGCCAAAAACCACTTGAAAAGATACTCAATATCACTAGCTATTAGGGAAATGCAGATCAAACCTACAGTGAGATATCATTTCACACCTTACAGAATGGCCATTATTTTAAAAACAGAAAACTACAAGTGCTGAAGTGGATGTGGAGAAATAGGAACACTCCTTCACTGTTGGTGGGAATGTAGAATGGTGCAGCATCTGTGGAAGAAAATTTGGTGTTTCCTCAGGAAGCTAAATATAGATCTGCTATATGATCCTGCAATCCAGCTACTAGGAATACATTCAGAAGAACTGAAAGCAGGGACATGAACAGACATTTGTACACCAATGTTCATAGCAGCATTAGTCACAACTGCTAAAAGATGGAAACAACCCAAGTGTCCATCAACTATAAACAAAATGTGGTATATCCATATGATGGAATATTATTCAGAAGAAATGAAGCTGGGATGCATATGACAACATGGATAATCTTGAGGACATTATGTTGAGTGAAATAAGCCAGATACAAAAGGACAAATATTGTATGATCTCACTAATATGACCTAAATACAATGAGTAAGCTCATGGAGGTAAACTCTGGTGTATAGGTTACTAGGAGAAAGAATATGGGTTGAGAAGGGGCAGCTAATGCTTAATGTTTGTACAATGTTTAATAAGGTTGATTATAAATGTGTGGAAATGGATAGAGTGGATGGTAACACATAGAGAGTATAACTAAACTGCTGATTTATAAATGTAATCATGGCTGAAAGGGGTAGTTTAGGGAGGTTAAGATCAATTGAAAGGCACCTAGAGGATGATCTAGGGACTGTGTAACACAGTGATTTTGGTGATGGGTGAGCATTGTGGTTAATAGTACAAATACAAGAATGTTTTTCTATTACAAGGTGTTAAGAGTATGTGATACATAGGAAAAATGCTATAAATGTAACTTATGGATTATAGTTAGCAGTGCTACTGTAACATTTTTGCAGGAATGGCAAAAAGTTACTATATCAATTCCAAGGGTCAACAATAGAAGGTATAAGGTAGTATGGCATTTTTCCTTTTGAAGTAATGAAAATGTTCTCAAATTATGACAGCAATTCGGTGGTGAAACTTAGAGCCACCGAGTGTACACTTTGAATGGATTGTACAAGGCATGCACTGTATAACACAGTGAACCCTGTGGGATGATGGACTGTGGTTAACAGTACAAATATGAGAAGGTTTTCTCATGAACTATAACAAATATACAATACTAATACATGGTGATAATAATAGTGTGGTTTGTGGGGAAAATGCACCAAAGGTAAGACATAGATAGAGTTAGCAGGAATATTTTGGTGATGCTCTTTCATCATTTGTGAAAAATGTTCCACAACAATGCAAGGTGGTGGTGGAGCAATGCATGGGAATCCTGTATGGGTGTATGCACGATTGTTTTGTAAATTCACAACTTCTCTAATAAAAAAGAAAAGAAAAAGAAATTGCTGAATGGTATTGTGTAGCTCCCAGAAGTGTTGAGAAGAATGGAGAAGCAGATTTGGGAAGCCAGCAGGAACAAAAGGAGCCTTGGAATCCAGAATCAGAGACACAGAACCAGGCTGTTGAGGACATTGCTGCCACTCCACTGAGCACTGGATAACACAACCTACATCAACACAGGGTAGTGCTACTGGTCACTCTGCCACTCAAAATTGGATGTTGCTGTCAAAATGAATGCTTCATTGGCCCTGTTTCTTTATATCACTAGTTCCTGAGTTAAAGTTCCTGGAAGGGGCTTCTGATTACCAGAGCCTAAGTCATGTGCCAGTAGGAAAGCATACATCTAGCATTTTATGCTGCTATAATGGGAAGTCCTGCCTCCCCTTAAGATTTATACGGTAGGAAATTCTTCAGGCAGGAAAGGGGTTCAGATTCCAGGGAGCCAACAAAATGACAAATGTCTACTGCAGAACACATAGCCCATATTCAGAACCAATATTCACCATAACTTTTTAAAAGTATGAATGTTTCTGTATATTTAAAAATATGTTCCCTAGTTAAAGCAGTTGTAAAATATAGAGATGAGTAGGCAGCGAGATCTGTTACATTATATCAAATGATTAGTGAAAGGATAAATAATCTGAAGAATTAGAAGGAAGTTTTGATATCAATTGGTCCAACTTCTTACTCCTGAAGAAATCCTTCTCCAAGATACATTTCAAAATTTACAGTATTTGGGGACTTTGTTGAAATAAGGTTTCATTCCAATTCTGAATTTTTAGAAGTGGAATGTTAGAAAATTTCTCCATTATATTATGAAATCCTCCTTCTTATACAATCCACCCATGACTCCTAAATCTGATGACTCTAATTTTTCAGAATAGAGAATAATAGTTAAAAGTTTTGTCTGGAATGAGACAGACTTATATTTGATTCCTGGCTTTATTTCTTACTACCTGGGTAATCTCTCTAAGTCTTATTTCTACATCTGGAAAATGAGGATTCTAATAAGACCCACTTCAAAGAGTTATTGTGAGGAACAATAAGGTAATTTGATGCTTAGATCAGTAACCGGCATATAGTGTACATACAATAAATAGTAGTGATGCTGATGATAACATAATTTCCAAAATCAAAAGGCAGCTGCCATGGAAATACACAATGATATTGAAAAAAGAGAACTGAATTGTCATGAGAATTCAGTTGTAATCCTGATTTTACCTCTAACTCTGTAATCTAGAAAAACCTACCAAACTTCTTGAATTTTTTTGCTAAATGAAATATTTGCACATTATCTTCATAAGATCCCTTTCAGCTCTAAAATTCTGAGACTGTATGTATACTTAAGTCATCTGCTTTTCAAACTGAACATGACCAGTTCCCTCAACTATTACCTTATATAACTTGATTACCATGGTCATCATAGTCTTTGACATCTTTTCTCAGCAATTCATGTCATGCCACTCTCAGGATGTAGTACTCAGGCTATTATTGCATTAGTAGGCTGGTTTCTTCCAATAATTGAAACCCTTATCCAAATTTTTCGACTTGAAAATAGTACATAGAGCTATCTATACAAAGTACAACAATATGAAGTTATAATCGATGTGACTTGCACAAGTTCTTTATGCAAAGAAAGTACTCTAATTTTAGATAAGCAAAATTTGATTATCTATATTACTACATTTTAAGTGCAGTTCTCATATTCCAATAAATACATATAGTGTAAATATATATACTATATATGTATATATATTTCTAGAATTGTGTATGTATATAATCATATTCTACATATAGTCTATATTTTTATTAGAGAAGTTGTAGGTTTACAGAAAAATTATGCACAAAATACAGAGTTTCCTTATACCACCCTATTAGTAACACCTTGCATTAGTGAGGTACATTTGTTATAAGTGATGACAGAAGATATCTATATTGTACTATTAACTATATTCCATGGCTTACATTAATATTCACTACTTGTGTTGTACAGTTCTGGTTTTTAAACTTTTTATTCTAGTAACATATTAACAACCTAAAATTTCTTCCTTTTAACCACATTCAAATGTATAATTCAGTGTTGTTAATTATATGCATAATGTTATGCTACCATCACTACCATCCATTACCAAAATTTTCCATCATCCCAAATAGAAACTCTGTACAATTTAAGCATTCACACACCCCCATTCCCTACCCCCTCCCTGGCCCCTGATAACCTATATTCTAGTTTATACATATAGTCTATATTTTTAATACCAATAGTCTATAAACTTTATAAGAATAAGAGCTATATCTATTTAATTCATCACTGTATCCTGGTTTTTAACAGAATACACACACACACACACACATATGAATTGAAAATTTTCAGTATTTTCTAAAGAAGAGTTAAATGAAAGACTTGATGGGCAAGTGTAATTCTACCTTAAGCAAAGACTATTTTTACCTCTTGAAGAGTTGACCTTGCTATTTGGAATGGCACTTCAATGGTACTCTAAATTTTGCTAAATTAATTGAATCCAACCTTTAAAGCCGTTACCAAACCTTTATAAAGCCAATATTGCCTTGCCTTTCTATTGCCCAAAGTTTGGAAATGTTGACTTAGAACTGGGAATAAGTAGCCAGAAATTGCTTTTGTAGAATACCCTCTAATTTTGTTTTGGAGAGAGAATAAGTGTAGATGAGGACACTCAGAGAAAGAGATATTTTGGACTGCAGAGCCGTCATTATGCAGATAATATTCAGCTTTATTCAGCCACACATCTCTTTCCTCTAGCCCAGATGGTGAAATGACTCATCTCTTCCACTGGCCAGCAAAACAAGAGAGACAGAAGAGGAGCTGTTATAATCCAGATAAAAATGGATGATGTTTCAGAAGTAAGGGGGAAAATATTTCTAGGCAATGATGACGGTACATTGATAGTACTTGTTAAGACTTTACATTCCTTTTCAGATTCACAGTTTGAGTTTTGTGTTGCTTCCAAGATTCCTGAGTAGTAGTTCTGATCAGGAATTCCTTTTTATCTTTGTTGTGTATGTAAGTTGCAAACATTTTTGACTTTCAAATAACTTACTTTGATAATTTCTTTGGGTGAAATCTAAGAATCAACCTTCAAATGTGTGACTTTTTATTTACTCGTCTTGAAAATCACCTAGCAATTTTATGTGTAGCACATTCTAGTTAAGAATTTGTTTAGGGTGAATGTATAACTCCTTCACTGAGTAACTGGGAAAAAATACTTACTGGATAGGAAGAACAATAAGCTAGAAAATAATCGGGTCTGATAGAGAAAAATGAAGAGAATAAGATAAGGAGGGTTTTGTGTGTGCCTGCTTCTATGGTAGTGAATGTGTGAGGTTGTGCTGATTTGGTATGGAGGAGGTTTAGATATGCAGTTATAGAAAGTCTTGAGTCTTGCCTTCTTCGCCCTACTGAAGAAATTGTTGACTACTAGTCTGTCACCAACTAGAAGCTGAGTTTCTAAGGTAACAGAAGGTGGAAATAACTGGGTAAGCTACTAGCGGCATAACTGTACCTCTGAACCAAAACTCCTATTCCATTTGCTCCAAAAGCCATTAACCAGAGCTTTCCAAGCTACAGTTCCAATCATGTCATACTTCTATTGTAACATTTGATAGCTAGCCATGCCCTCTGACATTGGGTAAAATCTGTCACTTGGCATTCAGGGACTGTTCTACACAGCAGAGCTAACTTTCCTGTTGTTATCCTGTGAGGAATATTTGCATGCTCCAAAAGAGCCACATAAACTTATTTATAAAATATACAACTTACTAGGATTTCACTGCAACCTAGCTGACACTCCTGTCGTTGTTGAAAATGCCTTTCCCTACGATAGTGGACATCTCTTCTTCTGCCTGCCTGACATCCATTTCCCCTTCTTCTGGTAACAATATTTAGATTTTCCTTTAGGGAAGAACCTCCTTCCACCACATGCAATCTTGGTGGGATGCTCAACCAAGGTACTCATACAACTCTGGCTAGGGAGTTGGCACATTACTCAAACTAAGCCAGTCAGATTCTATCTCTTCTTAGAATTTGAATCTTGAGCTACATAAGGGTAAAAAAAAAAAATTGTTGGAACTGATTCAAGTTAGTAGGGTGTATTAAAAGAGATTGCCAATTAGCTCCTACTTTCTAGATAGCCATAGCTGCTCTATTTTACGTCCTTTCCAATGCCAAATTCTTTAGCTTTTCCTTAATTCTATGAGCTAAGCCTTAATTCTTCTAATAAATTCCATATCTGCTTAAATTAGAGACAATTTCTATTGCTTGTAAACAAAGAATACTGAGGGATCCTGTGGTAGGCAGAATAATGGCTCCCCAAAGATGTCTACATCCCAATTGCCAGATGCTGTGAATATGTTGTTACATGGCAAGGGGAAATTAAGGGTATAGATGAAATTAAGGTTGCTAATGAGCTGACCTTAAGATAAGGAAGGTACCCTGGATAATCCCAGGTAGGCCCAGTGTAATCACAAGGGTCCTTAAGTGGGAAAGAGGGAGGCAGAAGAATGAGAACCAGAGAGATGGAAAAATAAGAAAGACTCAACTGGCAATTGATGGCTTTGAAGGTATAAGGGGACCTGAGCCAAAGTATATGGACAGCCTTCAGAATTTAGAAAAGCAAGAAAATAGACTCTCCCCTTGATCCTCCAGAAAGGAAAACAGTACTCCCGGCAGCTTGATTTTAGCCTAGGGAGACCCATTTCAGATATCTGACCTCAAGAACTGTAAGATAAGAAATGTGTGTTCTTTTATGCCATTGCATTTGTGGCAATTTGTTACAGCAGCAACCAGAAACTAATACAGATGCACAAAATATGACTGCCTAAATCTTACTATCCTTCAAGGCCCATATCAAAACCACTTTCTCCATGAATGCTTTTATTTTTTATTTTAAAAATTGTGAAATATTTCAAGCATTCAAGAAAAAAATTGAGAAATTTATTATGAATATACATGTTCAACACCAAATTTTATCAGATTATAAAATTTGCAATACTTACTTCAGTATTTTTTGAAGAAAATAAAATGTAACATATTCAAAGTCCCTTGCATACATTTTTATTGATCCTATTTCCTTTCCAAATTCCCTAGGTGTGTCTACTAATCTGAATTTATCGTCCCCATGCACAGTTTTTATAATTTTGCTTATTATTTATACATAAATAATATATAATCTTTTTCATATTTTCAAATTTATAAAATGATACCATTCTGTATAAATCATTTAGAAACTTACTTCTTTTCACTGAAAGCTACATTTTTGAAACTTACCGTTTTGAAGTATGTAAATCTCAATTCATGCCTTTTAATTTTGGTATCTGGTAATGTGTAAGCTCAATTGCAGTAACAAAAACTCTCAAAATGCAGTGGATTAAAATTAGAGAGAAGTTAACTTTTTTTTCACACAATAATCCAGAATTGGATGGTGCAGGGCTGTTCTGTCATCCTCAACATGTGGTTTCCATCTGTGGGATGAAGATGGTTATGCTCTAGCTCTTTCCAATTCTCAGACAACATGAAGAGGGAAAGGGTAAGAGTAATAGAGTTCCAGTCATTTTTGGCATAACCAGGAAGTGACATACATCACTTCAGCTTACGTCCCATTATCAGAATTTAATCACAAGATTACAACCAGCTACAAAGAAGCTAGAGAATGTGACATATAGTTAGGTAGCAAAATGTCCAGCTATTATTTGGGATTTCTATTACTAAAGAAAATATGGGAGCTAAAGCACTCCTCTCTCATAGATAGAACTAGTCGACAGAAAATCAGCGAGGATATAGAAAATCTGAATAATACCATCAACCAACTGGATCTAATTGACTTTTATTAAACACTCCTCCCAAAAATAGCAGAATGCATGTTCTTTTGCGGTGCACAAAGAACATTTACCAAGATAGGGCATATCCCAGGTCACAAAACAACCCTAACAAATGGAAAAGAATTGAAATCAGGCAAAATATGTTCTTTCACCATAATTGAATTAAACAAGAAATTGATAAAAGGAAAATGACAGGAAAATCTTCAATAGATTGAAGCTTTTTCCCCTAAAATTGAGAGTTATGGCAAAGTTGTCTATTCTCACCACTATTATTCAACATTGAACTAAACATCTTAGCTGGTAGTATAATAGGGCGGGATAAAGAAATAAAATGCATAACAATTGGAAAGGAAAATACAGTTGTCCCTACTCATAGGCAACATGGTGGTCTACATAGAAAACACCAAGGAATATAAAAGAAACTTCCAAAGCTAATAAATGAGTTTAGCAAGGGCAACACACAAACACAATTGTATTTATATATATTAGCAATGTATAATTGGAAATCAAAATTTACCAAAACATCTACAATATCTCCAAACTTAATGAAATATTTCAGTTAACGCTAAGAAGTCATGTACAAGATCTGTATGTTGAAAATTTTAAAATGCTGATGAAAGAAATCAGAGAATTGAATAAACAGAGAGATATACTGCATTCATTAAGCACAATATTGTGAACTTAATCAATAGCACCAAAATATATATCTGAATGTGATTAAAAGAGGAAATGTTAGCTTGTATATATGGTAACAGAATAAAATTTTTTAACATCTATGGAACTATACTACATAAACAGTGAATCCTAAGTTAAACCATGGACTATAGTTAATAATACAATTATAAAAATGTGCTATCATCCATTGTAACAAATGTTCCACACCAATGCAAGCTTTAAATAATAGGGTAGTATATGGTAATCCTGTATTTTACACGTGATCATTCTGTAAACCCAAAACTTCTCTAATAAAGAAAAAAAAACTACAAAAAGAAACCAGTCTTACCAGGCATTAAGCCACTTTCTAAAGTCTCTAAAATCAAAACAGTGTGTCGTACTGGTGCATGAATGTACAAACAGACCAGTGGAGTAAACAGAAATTCTAGAATTGGACCAAAGCACATATGGAAATTCAGTATATGATAAAGGTGGTGCCTCCAATTAGTGGAGCAAAGATGAACAATAAGAAAGCCATTTGGCAAAAATAAAATAAAATAAAATTATGTCTATATATCACAGAATTCATAGGCATAAACTCTTAATAGGTCAGAGTTCTAAATGTAAAAAATGAGGCTATACAGGGACTAGAAGAAAATGTGGGTGGATTACTCTTTAGCATCAGCACTGAAAAGGCTTTCTAACTATGACTTAAGTCATAACAAAAGAAAAGATTGATACATTTTATTGCATGACTATGGAAATAATTGTATGCCAAAAATGCCATAAATAACACCAAAAGACAGCAGACAAACTATGAGGAAAAGTGTATCAGAGATACTCTAATATATAAAGAACTCTTAAAATAGAGGGGAAAACATTCCAGTAGCAACAAGCACACCTAGCAAACAGATCTTAGTTTGTAATACCTTTCTCCAACAAAAGGAACCAGGAGAAATGGCTGAATCTAAGCCTGATGCAAGAAGTATACAAGGTTAGCCTAGAGCATCTTGTAGTGCCAATAAGTAAGGGAGTGTTAAAAAAAACACCAACCCTAACAAAGACCACATTGATGGAGTTACGTCAGAAGAACAATGGAAGCAATTGAAAGAGTTCACAATAGCCTAAGCTGGAACAATATGAGCAATAAAATAAACATAGTGGTGCTGGATTATAACTCAAGGTATAAAATAAACATCCATAAGTCCATACCGATATAAATTAATGATTGAATAAAGTAATAAATGGGAGGGGGGCAGGGAGAGACAAATTTTCTATTCAGAAGAATTCCAAGTAATTGATGTCGATATTCTTCCCTCAAGGAGGTGGAGCATAACTCCCCACTCCATAAGTGTGAGCTGTGCATAGTGACTTCCAAAGAGTACAGTATGGAAAGGGGGTGGAAAGGGAAACCTTACATTGAAGAAACCTGAGAAATGTCACCTTAGCCAGGTGTTCATTGTCAACACCAATAGTGATGTCATTTTGATAGACTGTACCCTCAATATGCTGTGATGAAAATGGTACTTTACCCCTACAGTATTTTTCCCCAAAATCTATAACCCCAGTATTTTTTTTGATGGCCCAAACAAGACTCCTTTTGGTCCAACTTAATTTCTCCAGTTGAATATACCCAATAATGAATATATTAGCCAGTGTGTGGGCTAACTGCTGTAAGAAACAACTCTGAAATCTCAGTGGCTTAAGACAACATTTTATTTCTCACTTACATCAAAATCCAGTTTGGGTCCTTGTGAGTGGTGCTCTGCTCTGTGTAGTCATTCAGCCACCCAGTCAACTTCTATTTTGTGGCTCTGCTCAACTCTGGGTCCTTGGAGCCTTCTCTATCTAAGTGTGCACAGGGAAAGCTCCAGCCAGTCTTATCATGAGAAAAACATCAGACAAAATCCAATAGTGGCTCATCCTACAAAATATCCCAACCAAGAGGAGCTAAGGAGAAATGACAGCTAAATGTAGTATGGTATCCTGGATAGTATTCTAGAAGAGAAAAAGGACTTTAGGTAAAAACTAAAGAAATCTGAATGAACTATGGACTTTAGTTAATAATAATATATCAGTATTGATTCATTAATTGTGACAAATGTACCATGTTCATGTAAGATAAGAATAAGGAAACTGGGTATAGGGTATATAGGAACTCTCTGCTCTAAATCCTCAATTTTTCTGTAAATCTAAAGCTGTACTAAAAAGTCTATATTAAAAAACAAAACAAAATTATAGAGGGGAAAAAGGTTACAAAAACATTAGAAAATGGGGAAAAGCCAGAAACAGATAATTCACACAAATATATATAAGTGGCCCTAAATATATGAAAAGATGTTCAATTTCACTCATATATATTTTTTTTAAGATTTATTTTTATTTATTTAATTATCCAACCCCCGCTTGCTGCTTGTGCTCATTGTGTCCATTTGCTGTGCATTTTTCTGTGTCTGCTTGTCTTCCTTTGTTGTGTCATCTTGTTGCGCCAGCTTGCTCACTGCACCACGCGGGCCGGCTTGCCTTCATCAGGAGGCCCCGGGAACTGAACCTGGGGCCTCCCATATGGTAAACGGGAGCCCAACCAATTGAGCCATAGCCGATTCCCTTCACTCATATTTAGAGAAATGAAAATTAAAGCATTTTGTATTTTGTCAGTCCAGAACATCTTTCTTTTTTGGAGACAGAGCCCCCCTTTGCTGAGAAAGTGCTCTTTCATCCCACTCCATTGCTGTGGTTCA
>JAQZBX010035981.1:14041-24554 GCA_029593785.1 Cabassous unicinctus
TTTTTTTTTTTTTTTTTTTTTTTTTTTTTTAATTAACTTTTTCCTTTCAGCCCTTTCTTTACTCTTTCTCTCTCTCCTCATTATTCTGACCTTTTAAATCATTCTATATATATTTTCTTTATTTGGTTTCCCATTCCATTGTAGGTACTCCACTTTTTTCCCCCTATTATCTACACTGCTAACACGAGTTAAATATTCATTTTACTAAGTCTTACATGGCCCCTCTTCTAACTTTTATCAATATTATTATTATCCTTTTTCCTTTCTTACCTCTTCCAATTCCTCTGGCCCTAATCTTTTTCCTTCGAGGGAACATAGAAAAAAGCAAGGAAATAGAACAAGAAGAACAAAGTGTCAAAGAGAAAACTTAGCACACACACAGAACCACCAGCTAAATAAAACTCTAGAGCAGAGAGAGAAGCTAATCAACTGAATAAACCCATCAAGATAAAATGATGACCAGAGGGCAACAAAAAATTACAAATCATACTGAGAAACAGGAAGACATGGACCAGTACAATGAACAAACTGAAAACCAGGAGGAGATGCAGAACATCGAACAACTAACCAAAGCTGTCCAAACAAATATAACGGACCAACTTAATGAAGTGAAGGAAGAGATTAAGGATATTAAGAAGACACTGGGAGAACATACTGAAGAAATTGTAAACATACATAAAAAGGATAACAGATATGATGGTGATGAATGGCACAATCCAAGAAATCAAAAAGATGGTGGATTCATATAACAGCAGATTTGAACAGGCAGAAGAAAGAATTAATGATGTGGAAGACAATACATCTGAAATCAAACAGATAGTAGAAAAGATAGAAAAAAGATAGAAAAAATCCAGCAGAGACTTAGGGATTTAACTGACAACACAAAACACACAAACATATGCATTATAGGCATCTCAGAAGGAGAAGAGAAGGGAAAGGGAACAGAAGGAGTATCGAAGGAAATAATGGCTGAAAACTTCCCAACCCTATTGAGGGAGATGGATATACATGTCCAGGAAGCACAGTGCACCCCAAACAGTATAAATCCCAACAGGCCTACTGCAAGACATATAATTATCAAAATGTCCAATGCTCAAGACAAGAGAAAATACTTAAGGCAGCAAGAGAAAAGAGAACCATCACATACAAGGGAAGCACAATAAGATTAAGTGCTGATTTCTCATCTGAAACCATGGAGGCAGGATGACAGTGGTATGACATAGTCAAGGTACTACAAGAAAAAAACTTCCAGCCATGAATTCTCTATCCAGCAAAGCTGGCATTCAAAAATGATGGAGAGTTCAAAATATTCACAGATAAACAGAAATTAAGAGAGTATGCCAATAAGAAACCCGCACTTCAAGAAATACTAAAGGAAGTTCTATAGGTTGAAAGGAAAAAACAGGAGAGAGAGAGTTGGAGGAGAGTGTAAGAACAACTAAAAAGACAAAAAGAGTAATAAAAAGAACATATGACATACATAAACCCAAAGAAAATATGGCTGATGTAAGAAATTCATTGAGAGTAATAACACTGAATGTTAATGGATTAAACTCACCAGTCAAGAGACACAGACTGGAAGAATGGATAAGGAAATATGATCCATCTATATGCTGTCTACAAGAAATTCACCTTAGACCCAGGGATTCAAGGAGGCTGAAAGTGAATAGCTGGAAAACAATATTACAAGCAAACAATAACCAAAAAAGGGCAGGAGTAGCTATCCTAATATCAGACAAAATAGACTTTAATAGCAAAACTATTGTAAGAGACAAAGATGGACCCTATATATTAGTAAAAGGGGTAATCTTTCAAGAAGAGAGAACAATCATAAACATTTATGCACCTAATCAGGGTGCCTCAAAATACATGAGGCAAACACTGGAAAAAGTAAGTGGAGAAATAAATGCCTCTACAAATATATTGGGGGACTTTAATACAGCATTATCACCATTAGACAGAAAATCTAGACAGAGAATCAATAAAGAAACAAAGACTCTGAATAATACATTAGAGGACCTGGACTTAATAGACATATACAGAATGCTACACCCAAATACAGCAGGATATATATTCTTGAGTGCACATGGATCATACTCCAAGATAGACCACATGCTAGGCCACAGAACAACTCTCAATGAATTCAGAAAGATTGAAATTATACAAAGTAATTTCTCTGACCACAATGTAATGAAATTGGAAATCACTAAGGGCCAGAGAACCAGATTAGGCACAAAGATATGGAAGTTAAACAACACACTCTTAGACAAACAGTGGGTCAAGGAGGAAATCTCAAAAGAAATCAGTAACTACCTTGAAATGAATGAAAATGACAACACAACATATCAAAACCTATGGGATGCAGCCAAAGCTGTACTGAGAGGGAAATTCATAGCCATTAATGCATATATTAAAAAAGAAGAAAGAGCTAAAATTGAAGACTTAACTGCACAACTGGAGGAATTGGAAAAACAACAACAAAGTAACCCCAAAGGAACTAGAAAGAAGGAAATAACAAAGATAAGGACAGAACTAAATGAAATAGAAAATAAGAAAGCACTAGAAAAAATAAACAAAACCAAAAGCTGGTTCTTTGAGAAGATCAATAAAATTGACAAACCCTTAGCCAGACTAACAAAGAAAAAGAGAGAGCAGATGCAAATACACAAAATAAGGAATGAGGAAGGAGATATCACTAATGACTCCACAGAAATAAAGTGTATCATGAGAGAATACTTCGAAAAATTATATGCCAACAAGAATGATAATTTAGAGGAAATGGACAAATTCCTAGAAACTCACAAACAGCCTACATGGACAAAAGAAGAAATTGATGAACTCAATAGTCCAATTACAAGCAAAGAGATAGACTCATTCATCAAAAACATCCCAACTAAGAAGAGACCAGGACCAGACAGATTCACAGCTGAATTCTACCAAACATTCTGGAAAGAGCTAACACCAATCCTGCTTAAGCTCTTCCAAAAATAGAAGTAGAAGGAACATTGCCTAACTCATTCTATGATGCTAACATTATCCTAACACCAAAGCCAAACAAAGATACCACAAAAAAGGAAAATTACAGACCAATTTCTCTAATGAACCTAGATGCTAAAATCCTCAACAAAATACTTGCTAATCGCATTCAACAACATATCAAAAGGATTATACGCCATGACCAAGTGGGTTTCATCCCAGGTATGCAATGATGGTTCAACATAAGAAAATCAATCAATGTAATACACCACATAAACAGATTGAAAGGAAAAAATAATATGATCATCTCTATAGATGCAAAAAAAGCATTTGACAAAATACAGCACACTTTCCTGATAAAAACACTGCAAAAGATAGGAATAGAAGGAAACTTCCTGAACATGATAGAGGGTATATATGAAAAACCCAAAGCTAACATCATCTTCAGTGATGAATCCTAAAAGCCTTCCCGCTGAGATTGGGAACAGGACAAGGATCACCACTCCTATTTAACATTGTCTTAGAAGTACTTGCTCGAGCACTGAGGCAAGAAAAAGATATAAAAGTCATCCAAATTGGAAAAGAAGAAGTAAAAATTTCATTATTTGCAGACTACATAATCCTATATGTAGAAAGCCCTGAGAAATCTACAACAAAGCTTCTAGAATTTATGAAGGAGTTCAGTAATGTCGCAGGCTATAAGATCAATGCTCAAAAGTCAGTAGCATTTCTGTATGCCAATAATGAGCAATCTGAGGAGGAAATCAAGAAAAAAATACCATTTACAATAGTAACTAAAAGAATCAAATACCTAGGAATAAATTTAACTAAAGATGTAAAGGATTTATATACAGAAAACTACACAACATTGTTAAAGGAAATCAAAGAAGATTTAAATAAATGGAAGAATATTCCCTGTTCATGGATAGGAAGACTAAACATCATCAATATGTCTATCCTACCCAAACTACTCTACAGATTTAATGCAATCCCAATAAAAATCAACAATGTATTTTTTAAGGAATTGGAAAAACTAACTTCAAAATTTATTTGGAATGGTAAGAGGCCCCGAATCTCCAAAGACATATTGAAAAAGAAAAAGGAAGTTGGAGGTATCACACTACCTAACTTTAAAACATACTACAAAGCTACAGTGTTCAAAACCACATGGTATTGGCACAAGAAGAGACATACTGACCAATGGAACTGAATTGAGAGTTCTGATATAAATCCTTGCATATACAGTCATCTGATATTTGACAAGGCCACCAAGCCCACTCAGTTGGGAGAGAATGGCCTTTTCAACAAGTGGTGCTTGGAGAACTGGATATCCATATCCAAAAGAATGAGAGAGGAACACCATCTCACACCTTAAACAAAAATCAACTCAAAATTGATCAAAGATCTAAATATAAGAGCCAAGACCATAAAGACCTTGGAAGATAATGTAGGGAAGCATCTACAGGACCTTGTAATAGGAAATGGTTTCATGAACTTCACACCCAAAGCACAAGCAGCAAAAGAAAAAATAGATATATGGGATCTCCTCAAAATTAAAAACTTCTGCACCTCAAAAGACATTATCAAGAAAATAAAAAGGCAGCCTACCCAATGGGAGAAAATATTTGGCAATCATACATCTGCTAGGAGCCTAATATCCTGCATATGTAAAGAAATCCTACACCTTGAAAATAAAAAGACAAACAACCCATTTAAAAAATGGGCAAGTAACCTGAAAAGACACTTCTCCAAGGAAGAAATACAAATGGCTAAAAAGCACATGAAAAAATGCTTGACATCGCTAGCTATTAGGGAAATGCAAATCAAAACTACAATAAGATACCATCTTACACCCATTAGAATGGCGGCTATTAAAAAAACAGCAGACTATAAGTGTTGGAGAGGATGTGGAGGAATTGGAACCCTCATCCACTGCTGGTGAGATCGTGGAATGGTGCAGCCACTGTGGAGGGCAGTTTGGTGGTTCCTCAAAAAACTAACTATAGATCTTCCATATGATCCAGTGATTCCACTGCTGGGTATATACCCAGAAGAATTGAAAGCAAAGACATGAACAGATATATGCACACCAATGTTTATAGTGGCATTGTTCACTATTGCCAAAAGTTGGAATCAATCCAGGTGACCATCAACAGATGAATGGATAAACAAAATGTGATACATACATACAATGGAATATTACTCAGCTGTAAGAAGGAATAAAGTGCTAGCACATGGAATAACATGGATGAATCTTGAAGACCTTATGTTGAGTGAAGCAAGCCAGGCATTGAAGGATGAACAGTACATGACCTCACTGATATGAATTAAGGAAATCAAGCAGTCTCCGAGAACTGTCTGAAAGATAGGTTTATGAGAAAGAGAAACAGAAGAGAAAGTTGTGAGCCATCACCCATGGGGATGTAATCTATGGTAAAGTGATAGAGTGTAGTTGTGTATTGAAAGGATAGGACAGGTGGGTAGTGATATTATTGGGTTTGGTGGTGCAGGGTTGATAGGTGGGTAGATTGGGAAGAGTGGGTTAGAATACCCAGGATACTGGGGGGAAAGATGGGAGACGGACTAGGTGAACACTTGGGATTTGTGGGTATGAGGTTGAAAGTACAGAGGTGGGAATGCTCTTATGGCAATATGACAAGGAAGTGTCACCGGTTTAAGGAGTTGGTTGGGGGGGGCATTTGGGACAAGGTGCATCTGGAGTAGGCTCCTAGGGAGTGTGTGAGTGTTCATCCTGTCATAATGTGTTGTATCAGTGGATGGGGACCCACACAATGAGCAAGAAGGAGATGGACTCCCATCTTTGGGAGCACCGATTTGCTCAGAAATAGACAGGTGGCCGTCTTTTATGAGCAAGGGTGGTTCCTAATATGGGAGGACAAACCAGTGTGTCAAGACCTCTTGTTGCATGTAACTATGAATCTTGTCATCCAATGAGTCAAGCCAGGGGGTCGTCCTGGGCCCCAGGTGGATGGGGAGGGAGGAACAGAATAGATCAAACAGGGGGTATTTAGTGGTCAGTGGACATGTTTTTCATTACCTTACAACGATGGACACAGGACATGGTAAATATCATCAAAATTTATAAAAGTGTACGGTCTAAAATGTAAACCATACTGTAAACCATTGACAATGTTTAGTAGCTATGTTTCACTATCTGTATATCAGTTATAACAATGCTACCATCCACATACAAAAAGGTTTTAATATGGGGTGAGGAACGAGGGAGGAGGTTGGGTATATGAGAGTCTCTTGTATTTTGTGTGTGACTTTGCTGTGACCTAAAACTTCTTTGAAAATTAAATGAAAAATAGTGAGACACTGGGGAGTGAGAGGGGGAAGGTGCCACGGTACAGACTGGATACCAGATATTGCAGTGATAAAAGGCAAAATGTGAAAAAAAATTCATTTTTTCCCATCTTTTTTAATATCCCAATCATTTAATTTTATTTTAGTTTTAGTTTTTTTTTAAGTTTTCATGTATTTTATTTCTTACATTTAAATTTATCATTATCATTTCATTTTCCTATTAATTGTACAAATTGTATTTCTAATTCATCTTCTTCATCTTTAAAGAAGCTTTGGATCACAGAAGGGTTACAACTGGGGTGGGAGAGGATCATTGGTGGGGGTTATCAGGGATGGGGAGTACATGGGAGGAAGTTCACCTGAACATACATAAAAGGTATATAAATTTGTTCAAATGCTCACGGGGCATGGTCACAGTAGGTGGAGAATCACTCAATAAATGAGAGAATACTGAATTCCCATCCTGGAGAGTTCTGCCATATTCTCCAAGGGAGCAGCAACAGTCCCCCAAGTGCAGGGGCAGTGACTGGCAAAGGAGGATGAGCCACTGATGGGCTCTTGTTATTGATGACTAGCCTTACGAGTCTTTGCTCTTGAAATTGAAACTTAGCCTATTGTTATGAGGGGCCTAAGGGTTGCCTCCTGAGAGCCTCCTTGTTGCTCAAATGTGGCCTCTCTCTAAGCCAAACTCAGCATATGAATGCATTACCTTCCTCTCAGCATGGGACATGACTCCTGGGGATGAGCCTCCCTGGCAATGAGGGACTACCAAGTGCCAACTGGCAATACAACTGGAAAAAGACCTCAAATAAAAGGGGGAAAAGGTAAAGACAAATGAGTTCATATGGCTAAGAGACTTCAAAGTGAGTCAGGAGGTCATCCCAGAGGTAACGCTTATGCATATCTCAGTAGGGCCTCATAGACTTCCAATGTGGATATCCCAAACAGAGGGGTTCCTGAGGGCTCTGGAGACACCCAGGTCCTATATCAGGGCAGATAGCTCCAGAGTTTGGTGCCTTATCAGTGGGCCCTACTTTGGAACCTGTGCTCCTGAGAGTGACAGAGTTGGACTCTATGTCTTCCCTGCACATGGTCCATCTGTCCCTTCTGTTCAAACCTATATGTGGTGCTGGAGTTTATAGGTGTACTTCCAGAGACTGGAGTCTTTGGGCTGTCCATGTGCCAGCTGGGCCTGGAATCTCGGTGGAGCTGCAACTCCTACTCTACAGCTCAATGGACTCACCCAGGACACCTGGCAGGGACATGATGATGGACAACGGCCATCCCAGGGAATGGAAAGAGTCTGCAGCTGCAGGCAGGATAATCCCATCCATCTTATCCATGGGATATAAGCCCCCTCTCACTTGGAGGTGGAGTGGACATCACCATCCCAGACTCCTCAGGATTGGGGGAAGAGCTATGGACTAGAGTGGACTTACTGGTATTCTGTCATAGACATATTGTGATTCAAGTAATGGAAGAAATTACAACATTGATGTGGAAGCAGTGGCCACTGGATGCTTTCGGGGCAGGGAGAGGGAAAAGCAGTTGTAATACAGAGGTTTTTTTGGGACTTGGGAATTATCCTGAGTGACATTGCAATGACAGATATAGGCCATTTTACATCATCATATAACATGCAGAACTGTGTGGGAGAGAGTGTGGTCTACAATGTGAACTATGGTCCATGCTTAGTGTCAAAGCCCCAGGATGTATATATCCATTGCAGGTGATGTGCCACACTAATGAAAGATGTTTATGTGGGGTTGTGGGAGGGGTGGGAGGTGGGACATATGGGAATCCCTATAATTTTTGTGTAACATTTATGTAATCTAAGTATCATTTATGAAGTATCTTTATGAAGATGATTAGAGTTCCAGCAGTCGTTTTGTGACTGGGAGATGGCATACATCCCAAAATATTAGAAAAATAATAACAGAATAAACATAAGAAAATCAGAAGGAAGAATTTAATAAAGATATTAGGAATAAAATGACAACTACAAAATGGGAGGAAACATTTGGAAACCACATATCCAATAAGGGTTTAATATCCAAAATAGGTAAATAAACCCTTCAACTCAAAAACAAAATGTCAATTAACCCAGTTAAAAAATGGGCAAAACATGTAACTAGACATTTCTCCAAAGAAGACATACAAATGGCCAAAAAGCACATGAAAAGATACTCAACATTATTATCCATTAGGGAAATGCAAATCAAAATCACAATGAAATACCATCTCACACTCACTAGAATGATTACTAATTAAAAAATGGAAAACTGCAAGTGTTGAAGAGGATGGGGAGAAATAGGAACACTCATTCATGATTAGTAGGAATGTAAAATGGTGCAGCTGCTGTGGAAGACAGTCTGGCAGTTTCTCAGAAAGTTAAATATAGAATTACCATATGACCTAGCAATCCCACTTCTAGGTATATACCCAAAAGAATTGAAAGCATGTACTTAAACAGATATTTGTACACTTATGTTCATGGTGGCATTAGTCACAGTTCCCAAAAGATGGAAGCAACTCAATTGTCCATCAACCAATGAAGGCAAAATGTAGTATAAATGAAGTTCTGATAGATGTGACAACATGGATGAACGTTGACGACATCATGATGATTGAAATACGCCAGACACAAAAGGACAGATATTGTATTAACTCAATGAAATAATTAGAATAAGCAAACTCAGAGTCTGAATCTACAATATAGGTTACCAGGGCATAGGCAATAAGCTTAAAATGTACAGTTTCTCTTTGAAATGATGGAAATGTTTTGATAATGGATGGTGATAATGGTAGCACAATATTGTGAATGTTATTAACAGCACTGAAACGTACATCTGAATGTGGTTAAAAGGGGAAATGTTAGGTTGTATATAAGGTGCTACAATAATTTAAAATTTTAAAAGAGAGAGAGGGTGGAAGAAATGAAAGTGTGGATATTAGAAAATTGGAAGGTGCAGCAACAGTCACCTGGTGTCACCTCCTGAGTAAGAAACTGGATGATGTAGCCCATAAAAAAAATAAATAAATAAAATGAAAACCTTCTTTGTTTCATGTGAATTCAGAGGGATTTAGAGGGATGATGATACCACCATAAGCAATCATATCATTTAAGGTCATTTTTGTACTGCTAACCATAAGAAGAACTTTACTGAACACAAGTTTTGCTCCATGGATCAATATCATTTTTTGACTCATCATTACTGTTTCTCTTTTATGACTGCTTTATGTCTTCTTCATGGATTTTTTTGAATATATGCATTGACATTTATTGTGGCCAATGTTTTGCAAGACGTTTAACATCTGTAATCTAATTTCTTTTTCATAAAAGTCATAGAAGGCCAGGTTCTTACCTATTCTTTTCCCCATTTCACAGAAGAGGACATTGAAACTTGAGAATAATTTGCCAAGAGTCTGCCAATCAGTGGCAGAGCTAGCTGGAAGCCCAAACTACTATCTATTGTTACCTAAAATACTACGGTTTTTCCAAGACTGCTACATCTCGGTACGTTTAAATGTTAGTTCGTTTTTTAACTTTTTGTTGAGTATTTCCAAACAAAGTTAGATTTTTTTCAATGATCTTAAAGATGAAATTATTTCAAGCAGAAAAAAAAACAAGAGTCAGGGATTAATCTACAAAGATCTTACCAAAAACAAAACAAAACAAAACAAAAGGCAAGCACTGCAAGTTAAAGTGGGAAAGGATAGCCTATTCAGTATTTGATCTTAAGACAAGTTACCCATAGGGGAAAAAAAGGATCCCCATATCACACCACAAACATAAATTCCAGGTGGATTCATGCTTTAATGTAAAAGCACCATTTAAAAAACTTTAAAAATACATTTGACAAAAATTTAAATGTGGACAGAAGGGTATATACTAATTTCAGAAGAGTGTTTATTTTGGGGGAAGAACTGAGACAAAGAAAAATGTTAACGTGTGTTAAATCTGGCTAATGGGTACTGGGAGGCCTATATTTTTTAAATATTTCAGAAAAAAATTTTTAATTAAACAACAAAAAGGAATGAAAAGAGAAAGAATTGCCCAAATGAAGTGAAACAACTCTCTTTCAGCCTCTAGCCTCCCAAACTTTAATCTCAAAGCCTGATTCATGTTCTCATAAAAATTCTTAGAGGGGGAAGCGGGTGTGGCTCAGTGGATAGAGCCCCCGTTTACCATATGGGAGGCCCGGGTTCG
>JAQZBX010035982.1:0-24369 GCA_029593785.1 Cabassous unicinctus
TATATACGTATATACATATATTTTTTAAGATATTTAGATTACATAAATGTTACATAAAATTATAAGGGATTCCCATATGCCCCGCTTCCTACACCTCCCACATTTTCCCACATTAACAACGTCTTTCATTAATGTGGTACATTTGTTACAATTGATGAAAACATTTTAGAACATTGCCACTAAGCATGGATTATAGTTTACATTGTACTTTACACTCTGTCTGCACAATTTCGTAGGTTATGGCAAGATATGTAATGGCCCATATCTATCATTGTAATGTCATTCAGGAAAATTCCCAAGTCCCCAAAATGCCCCCATATTTCACCTGTATTTTCCTTTACCTGCCCTCAGAACCTCTAGTGGCCACTGCCTCCACATGAATGATATAGCTTCTTCCATTGCTAGAATCACAATAAGTCTGTAGTAGAATACCAGTAAGTCTACTTTAGTCCATAGTTCATTCCCCAATCCTGAGGATTCTGTGATGGTGTTGCCAACTCCCCCTCTAATTGAGAGGAGGCTTTGATCCTATGGGGCAGATGGATGGGACTCTCTTGCTTGCAGTTGTAGACTTTCTTGGTTCCTTGGTATGGTCATTGTCCATCATCATTTCCTTGTTAGTTGTCCTGGGTGAGTCCAATGAACTGGAGAGTAGGTATTGCAACTCCATTCAATTTCAGGGCCAATCTGGCACATGGACAGCCCAGAGATTAAAGTCTCTTGGACGTATACCTACCAACTCCGGCACCAACTATAGGTTCAAAAAAAAAGAGACAGAAGAGGCATGTGTAGAGAAGTCACATCTGAGTCGAACTCTGTCACACTTGGGAGCACAAACTCCAAAGTAGGGCCACTGGCAAGGCACCAAACTCTGGAGCTATCTGCCATGACTATAGGTCCTGGCTGTCTCCAGAGCCCTCAGGGTCCCCACTATTTGGGGTAGTATCTACTTTGGCCATCTATGAGATCCTGCTGAGTCATGCATAAGGGTTATCTCTCTGATGACCTCAACTCCATTCTTGCATGGAAGATTGCAGGGGAATGAAGCTGTATTTATTCCAGATAAACATGTCCTTAAATAGAATCCACTCCTGTGGGTGTGAACCCATTGTAAAGAGAACCTTTTGATGAGGTTACTTTAGTTAAGCTGTGTGTGGACTATCCCAATCAAGGTGGGTCTTAATCTTATTACTGGAGTTCTTTATACTTAGAATTAATTCAGACATGAGAGAGAGAAAGCCACAGGAAGCAAGAAGGTACACAAACAGTATCCCAAAGAGAAAGGAAAGACCAGGAGATGCCACCATGGGCCTTTCCATGGTGTCAGAGGAACCAAGGATAACTAACCGTCAGCTCCAGAATGCCACTGCCTTCAGGTAGAAAGCATTGCCTTGATTTGGACTTTCTTTTAGCCTAAAATTCATAAGCTAATAAATTCCTATTGTTTAAGCCAAGCCATTTCATGGATTTACTTGAGCAGACTAGGTAACTAAAACATTGACCGAGCTGTTCCTGCAACTACTGGTCTAGGATCATTTTTGGACCCTTGTTCACTGCAATGAAGGTGCTCAAACAAAGTTCCATCATGAACAAGTAAGCTATATGATGAAAGAGAAGTTATAGACTCTGAATAACTCATAAGCCAGATAAGAAGTGCTAGAATATTTGATTTAATCACAGTCATTTTTCCAACAATAATAGTATTGAAAAGGAAGTAGTTTTCACATTTCACAGACATAAATTTAGATTAGCTTATTGGGAAGATTAACCATTGAAATGATGCCAATTCTTCTCAAGTAAATTTGTATCTTCAAAATCAATTCCCCAAACAAATTTCCAATGTAAGTTTCTTGTAACTTTGAAAAAAAAATGTTTCAAAAATGTATCTGAAAAAATAGCAGGGAATTGTCCAAAATAATGAAAAAGAAGTAAATACTGGAACAAGGAGTCTTATTCTATTATAAGAGCCAATAATTTAAAAAACAGTGTGATATTGGCAAAAGAATCCATAGACAGATCAAGGGAACAGAACAGATAACCCTAAAACAGATCCTGAAATACAAAAGCAAGAAAATATTGCAAACTATTGTTATTGGTTAATTGGCCATTTGAGACAAAAATGAGTTGTATTCTCACTTTTCATAATATCAATAGATAAGTGGTAAATAGATAGATAGATAGATAGATAGATAGATAGATAGATAGATAGATAGATAGATAGATAGACAGAAAGGTAAGTAGATATAGGTAAAGTCTGTTAGAATACTATCATTAAACATTAAAAATAAATCCATTAAAATTTAATAAAAGTTGGTGAATATTGAAATAATCTCAGGATATGGGAAAAATTCAAAGCATAGATGTAGTTAAAAGATTTCACCTCTTGCGACTACATTTCTGGGCATTACCTCTTTTTTATTGTCATAAAAATAATACTAGCCAATCCTTAAGAAAATTTGCCGTCTCAAAAAAAGTAAAAAGACTGAGCACATGCCTGACCCAAAGAATATATACAACTGGTCTGAAACTGTTATGCTATAAAAATACTTAGCCAAATTTGAAATGCAATGAGAACTCAGATTTCAGTTTGTGAGTTCCTCTATGCCTTGGAGGTTACCAATTGTAGGACCTTTTTCATGGTACTAGCATTAGATACATGAATGTAGGCAGAGCTTAAAAGCAGGTCAAGCCGGTGATTATTAAATGTTTGGTGAGCTTTTCTGAATAGTTCTTGGAAACCACTGACAACTGAGTCCAGGATGAATCTTAATAAATATTTCCAAGTTTTCTCCTAATTTGGATGCTTTTAATTTGGCTGGAAACAGGTCCTACTTATCACCCGATGTTTAAAACTAAAGGTTTAACACATTTTAGCACTTGAAAAAAATAACTTGTATTTTTTAAAAAGTATCTAAAGTTACTGTCCATCTACTGAAAGTCTAAAATTTAGCTCAATTTGAACTCGATTTATAAAATGTGACACAACATGAAACTATTTTAAATGTTTTTAAACCATAGTACTTGCTAAACTTCATCTCCCCACAAAAATAAGAAAAAAGGAAGGAAGGAAGGGATGGAGGGAGGAAGGGAGGGAGGGAGGGAGGAAGGGGAGAAAGAAAAGGAAAAGCAATTAAAAGAAAGGTGTAACTGTTGCTATTGTTGTTATTATAAAATGAAGCACCTCAAACCCGGCACATTGTAGGTGCCGAGTGCTGGATATATGGTAGCTATCTCAATCAATCAACAGACATTAAGCCTCACCTATCAGACAGACCCTGTCTAGACAACTTGGGAAAGCCTTCATAATGTAAGAAAGGGGTCCTCCATTCACAGAGCTTATTGCAGTCTTAATTTAGGAAATGCAACAAATGACATGGAAAATTGATTAACCAGAAAAAATAAAATAAATTCAATGCACGTAAATATGTACAATTCCAAATTCTGAAGAGTAAAAATCTGGATTATTGTGTCTAGTTAGAGATATGCATAAAGCTATGAACTGAGGGAAGGAGGGGAACAGCATGGAAGCCAAGGAATAGAGCTATCCGGCTAAAGAACTGAGCTGGGAAAAGAGGTGAGAGGTAAAACGAGGATGGGGAGTATTCATATCTGAAGGAGCTCCAGTGCCAGCTTGAGCTCTTTAGCCTTTATCCACCAGGCAAAGGGAGGATCATGTCAGAGTGGAAGTGGGATTTATGAGAGTTTACTTCAAAGTCCTTCTCCGATAACTACCCCCACCACCCCACCATTTAATTTTTTTCTGCCTTTTCTTGATTTAATGTTGAAATGACTTTAGAAAAACCACTTACAATTACCAGCATTTCAACAACCAAGAAAAAGTCTTCTCTGCTTTATTTTAAAGATCTTGGACAATGACTTTTTCCAAAGGCCTAAATATGTGGCCCCTGAAAAATATGCTTTAATCCCTGTAACACTATTATCTTCTATCACAACCACAGTATTTCCCTTCCTGTTCCTATATTTATTAAGATTTTACAAACACTCTCTTCCTGTGTTCATCTATTAACTTTGTAACTTGTTCTGTTCTCCATCTTTTATCCTAAATACTAGGACTTAATGTTCTCATGGTTATCCTTCCTTCCCAACCACACTTGCTCTTTTCCTCCTCCCTTTCTTTTTCTATATAATCTCTCTGACACAGCTTTACATTTCTGTGTGGCATGTGCTAGATATGCGCATTATATATATATATAATATAATTTATGTAATTTTAAGTATTTGGGTCACTATAGCCCCAGTTTATACTTCAGCAATTTGATGAAGTAATTCAGGAGCTGAAATATTTCTCCTCAGTGTTTTATGTATCATGCCTAACTCAAATTCACTACTGAAGGAAGAAGTATAAAAACTTACTTTTTCCTTTAAAAGGAAAAACTGAAGAGTGATGCAAATCACGTGCCAGACACGGCTGTAAGCAGGAAGGGCAGCTGTGTACAAGAGGGACAATGCCCTACTACTCCCCAGAGGTCAGCTCTGCAATAGGCTCCCTAGACCCTGCTTTTGAGTTTTCTCCTGTGCATTTCAACATTTCCTGGCAAATGATGACCATAAATGGATCTTGAGCAATTCGTGTTTTATGATACCCTTTCTCAATTGGCCCATACTGCTCAACCCTTAATTCCTGTCAAGTGAAGAATTTGTTTCCCACAATTTTTCTCTTTGTAATGGTGGGTAATTTCAGATAACATATAAAGGTGTAAAAGACCATATTATTGATGGAAAATGAGTTTAGAGAATTGAGGAACCCAGTATTTTTGCTACTGATCAACACTCATAGTTTTCAGCTGAACTTTACCACTATAGACCTAGTAGAATGGCCATCATCACAGATATTTTGCATTTGTACAGCTAATGTGGCTCTAGGAAAGATTTTAGTGTAACAGCTGGTCTTAAGCACACATGGATACTTGAAACGGTAAAGGTTGAAATATTAGGGTTTCAAGGCTCCATTTTACAATCCCAAATAGATTCCTGGATTGGTAATTAAACAAAAAAGAATATGTTACCTGCTCTTGAACCTCCATTTTCCATGAATTAAACAGAAAATATTCACCTTGTTCTGAGCAAATGTCACACAGTTTCTGAACTGTGGTAAACAATGCATATGAGGCTACACCTAACAAAGGATATGCATATGCAGATTCTAGAGTGCTGTTGGAAAGAACCAGCATTCTTATCTCTATAACATGTTGTGGCACACAGAATCCTGCTTAGCTGAATGTAGAAGTTCTGACTTAGAAAGACATAGATGTATAGAAGTTAATAGAATTAAGATCAGCCAGTTCTCAAAATGCATTCCTTTCAATAAACTTAATATCTCTTTATCTAACACCAATGAATTTCTTAATTTTCCTATACCATTGAAATAAACCTAATTTATTTTGTTGTGTCTATGTCCTGCTTGTTGTACAAAGAAATAATACCATCAATTATAAATGTACATATATATATATAAAATTTTCACTGTGCCCAATAGAAGAGATGTGCCGTCTTCAACAGCACAGAAAGGCAAAGACCAGAATTATGTCACATGCTCAATTATTAATCCAGGTTGGCAATTTAGAGAGACAGTGTGGTCTAGCTGATAGAACACCAGATGGTAAGGCATGGGATTTGGTTTCTATTCTCAGTTGTATCACTGCTAGATATTTGGCAAGGGATTTCTCTCGGTTTCTGTCCTCTCATGTCACGGTGCTCACAATCCCTACACTGTCTTTCTTTCACAGGTTTGATATGAAAGCCTGCCCAGAAAGCAACCAGGGATTCTCAAAAAGGTATTAATACTCCTAAAGGTGTTTTATCAGAAGCTGCCATTCACTTTCTCCCTCACTCTCTTTTGAGCTCCAACTGCTTTCTTATCATAGTAGGTGGGTAGCTAGTTTGCTTATAGTTGTTGTTGACAAACTTAGTCATGCTAACATTGGCTCAGACTTGAAAATAGTTTTCAAAACTCTTTATTCTTCAAATCCATCTCATTCATTTATGTTGCACTGTTCCCCTACTGTCTCCCTTCCAATATCCACCTTCAAGTCTTCTTTACATCAACTCAATTAAAGGAAGGAAATCATCTTTTTTTTGCAGTCAACGTTAAGTTATTAGACTTTACTATGTCCCTGGCACTGAGGTAGGTACAATAGGAAATACATAGAAGGTCTAATCTATTTTTTCTAAGGAAGTATGCAGTTGAATTTGAGAGGTATAGTTAATATACAAGAACCAATTACTTGATGATTTGGTATCAAACATAAAATATGAAAAAAGTTTATAGAAATGAAAATTGGTATACACTAAAAAGAAGGCTCCATGGAGCATAAGGCACTTGATCTGTACAAAGTTAATAGGGTTTGGGTAAGAAGAGAGCAGAATGGAGAGCCCCAGAAAGGGCAATTGCAGAAGTAAAATTAGGAAGGCAAGGAAAAGAGACACTAGCATGATTGAGTCAAGAGTAAGTACTGAGGATGAGAGGGAAATAGGTTGCACATAGAGACTATAGCGCCATTAAAGAAAGCCAAGATAAACACAGAGAGCTTTACACTAAGTTGTAAGGCAATAAGAAGCTTCAGGAGGTTTGGGAAAGAAAATGTCGTGATGAAAGGATTGATATAGACAAATTAACAGGATGACCTTGAGGAATCCTGGAGGCAGGGGAAATGGAGTAATAGTCAAGGGATATTTTTGGGGGAGAAATGACAGGACTTGGGCTAATTCAAGGATAGGAGACCAAGATTAGGAAAAGTCCAAATAAGTCCATGTTTCCCAGTCTAGGGAACTGGGTGAGTGACTATATTACCAAAAGAGATAGAACAAACATGGGAGAAAGCCAGTGAGCTCTGATCTGGGTGTTGTTTCGGTCAAGGTTCGTTCAGGGAAATATAATCACTATGAGTACCATGGACTGATGGATTTATTATAGGAAAAAGCACTCACACAATTGTGGGAGGAATTGGAGAAGTAAGGGTCCAAATAAGGGGGTTGGAAGATCAAAGAAAGGTCACCACCCAACCCTCAAAAAACACTGGCCCAGAGCAAGTGAGAATTTACTTTGAAATCTGGGAGGCCAGGCATATCTAACTGCCAGATGGGACCGCAAAAGGGAGCTTATGGAGAAGTCTATATAGAAAGTTGTTGCCTCTGTGTCTGGCAATCAGGAGAAGAATTGGATATGAGAGTTGAAGAACAGGAGAGAGTGAGGACAAGTTGGAAGCAGTTGGCTTTTCTGTATTAGTATCTCACTATATCTAACCATGAAGACTTTCAGAAAGTAATGGTTACTATATTACATCAACCTTCTGAACTCATGCAAATTTTTCTTTTGGTCATGTTTAACCTAGACTCATTCCTGAAAGTGGATTATAGGAAATGCAAACCCAGCTTAGCCAAACTGATAAGAAAAGAGATCAAACAAAATGGAGTTACTAAGACTAACAGATTTAAAATGGAGTTAGAAGGCCATTCAGGAAATTACTCTTATGCATGTCTCAGCCAGATATCATAAACTGCCAAGAGATGCAAAACCAAAAGCAACACTATTACTGAAAACATCTGGACTCCATGAAACAACTACAAGATAAAGAAATCAGCAAACTGTCTAACATGAGGGACATTTGGAAAGCCCCAAACATCCACCAAACATAATTCTTTACAAACAATGTATGCAATCCTCTTCATTTTCTCTAAAATCCCTAGCTTGGAAGCCCCAAGACAGGATACAGTCTGGGTTGCTACCTGAATCTGTGCTCCCCAAATAAACACTTTTGTTGCTTTACAGCTCAGTTTGTTATTTTGGTCATTACCATATACAAAATCACCACAAAGCTGATAACCTTAAAGCAACGGGAGAAGTGCTAAGTAGGGATGTTTTGAAGGCAATGGGATTACAACATAGGAGGGCAGGTGAGAAATGGGGTCTGGAAATTGAATTTGCAACTAAAGTCAGGGAATCAGTTCAGAAAACAAATAAATGTGAGGAAAGAGAGAAAAGAATGTGAGAGAGGGAGAGAGGGAAAGAGGGGAGAAGGAAGAAGAAGGAGAGAAGAAAAAAGAAGGGGAGGAAAGGGATGAGGAAAAGGGGATGAGGAGGAGGAGGAAATAGGGGAAGAAAGGGGAGCTTTTGGGGGCAGGTACTGCTAATTGCTCACCAAATTCATTCCCCTTTCTTCCTAGGCACACTATTGGGTGTGGCCAAATGACTGAGTGCCAGCCAAGCAAATGTGAATGGAAATGATAAGTGCCACTTCCATGTTTGACCCATAAAAACCTTCCTCATGTGAACCTCAGGGCTCTTTCTCCTCCAAGAGCTTGATATAGATGCGTGTGGTGCCTGTTAAGCCAGGACAAGACAGGGTTTTACGATGAAAGGAGCCTAGATCCTCAAATGACTGCTTGGAAGTAACCATTTCCCAACAGGGAACATCCATTTTGGACTTTACGTGAACAAGGAATAAACGTCTATCTTGCTTGAGTCATTATGTAATTAGGGACATATTTGCTACAGCAGCTGGCATTAATTAAAACATAATTAATTAATACATAAAGCAAAACAGAACACAACTATAATAAGAGTTTAGGAAACATCCAGAAAACTGTAGAGTCATAAATGCCAAGGGAAAAGAGCATCATAGGAAGGAATCAGAAGTCATCAATATTGTCTATTACAGAAGAGCCAAGGAAAATGAAATTAAAGAAAAGGGCCCTGTAATAGCAAGAAGAATGAGACTGGGAAGTTTGGAGAAAGCAGTTAGAGGCAGCAGCCAGATCCTGTGGGAATAATTGGGCCCTGGGAAAGAAGTATAGACGTAACAGATATGGAGAGCACTATTCAAATTTTGGTAGGAAACTAACTTTGATACAATAGGAACAAGAAAGAGAGTATCAAGAAAATGCGAGCAATATAGAAATGTGACTTGAAGTTAGTAGGTAAAAGAATTATGAAAAGGGAGAGTTTGAAGATACTGGAAAAGGTCAGGAATAAAGTTCACAGGTCCAGTTAGGTAAGGGTGGCAAAAAGTTTGAGGTTGGCTTTATAGAAGAGAAAAAACTTCCTCTAAAAATGAAGTGAAAGAGGAAATGAGATGGTGAGATGGCATGTTGAGACAATGATGGGGTTTCTCAAAGATCTCCTGCTGGAAGTTCTTAATCTTTCAGGAAAGTAAGAGACATGGTCATGCACTTAACAGGGCAGATAGGGATTTGTGGTTTAAAGGTGGATGTGAAGATAGAAAATCCTATTTAGAAAGCACTAGGGAGTCAAGGGGGGGAAGTAATAAAAGGTGTAATGAGCAGCAGTCAGGGTGAAGCCAGAGACAGACTGTGATAAACAAGCTCCGAATCTGCCTTTACTTTTGCTCTGAGGCCAGTCAATAAGGAGATACCCATGATTTAGAGCTATTTTCAGTAGAATGAAGGTGCTAAAAAAGAAAGAATGGACCTAATTGCCATGGAATACAAGGTGGCAAGGAAAGCCTTTCCACATCAAGCAGATGGTAATTGGGATAATAGTGTGAGAAGTTGAGTGAGCACAGATATATGGAAACCAAATTGATCAATCTGGTGAGAAAATGGTATCTCTGACATATTAAGAGAGAGCAATTTCAAGGGGTGTTTTTATCTGAGCAACAGTGCAGTGCAATGGTCCAGGGAGGTATAATTCAAGAATGTGGTGATCCACCTAAAGGACAGATAGTGATTTGCAGAGTCAAAGAGATGAACTAAGAGACAGCGTAACCTAATGTGAAATCATAGAGGAATGATGGCACATTAAAGAATCATGTTATGCCTTAAGCAATGGTTCCCGGAAAAAACAAGTCATAATGGAAAAAAAGGAGGAGAAAAGGATTGAGTTGAAATTATCCTATTTTTTAATGAATTAATTAATCTTAATTATTGGATTCTTATGAAGTTGCTACCTTGATTTTATTGGAAACTTTAATTTCTTTTACATCTTTCCTATAGGAGACAGTGTTGATGTTGGTGAAAGCATTTGGCTGATATGAAGTTTTAGCTTCAAGAACCAGTGAAAACTGTCAAAGATGGGAGAGAAAATTCTATTTGGATGGCCGCCATGCATCCATCCACCCACCCACTCATCCATCTATCCCTTCAGCTATACTCAAAGCACTTCTTATATTCCAGGAATACAATAGAAATGAAAGAGGCATGATCCTGTTCTCATGGAACTTAAATCATGAAGGATCACTTTTACAAAGGTTAAGTAAAGACTGCTATGGGATTATGTGGCAGGGGATGATATCTTAGCCCAGGATTTCATGCAACAGCTCCATGAGAAAATGGTATTTTTACTAATTGTAAGGAAATGGGCAAAGGCATATTGGCACATAAGAGAGAACCTTGAGTTTATTCCTTGCCACGGTTTGAGGATATCAGCCCAGAATCATTGTGCTTACTCTCCATTAAATGCATTTCTGTGCGTGTATGCTACTTTCTGCAGGCAATTGACTTTCAGAGGGAGCATTGTAAGACATCTTGGACAATCAATATGAAAAAAAAGCAACTTTCCAAGGGATAGAAATTCAACTACTGCAAAAGTATGCATTCGATGAAATATGGCATAGCAGCGCTGAGGGTGAACAAGGCAGGGAAGCATGCAGTGAGGACTTATAGGAAAACAGGACTAGGAACAAACCTGATGAATCCAGTGCAGTCTGCCTCCACCAAAGCCCGGTGATGCTAGGTCAATGCAGTCTTGCCTGGAGGCAGAATGATGGCTATCAATACTTATTCTAGAAATGTGATAGGAACTACACTGGGAGAAAGCATGAATATTTGGTCTTGCTTATTTAAGGAATTCTAATCCTGTACTTTATTATTATATCACTTTATTTACTTAATGTCATTTTTTGAACACCAAAATAATATTTAAAAAAAAATAGAAACAGAAAACTACAGCTATTAATGGTTAATTAGAATCTTTGTAAGTACCTTATTAACTTCTTTTCTGTCTGTGTGTGCTTCATAGGCATATTTCATATTTAAGTTAATACCATACATACTGTTTTACAACTTCCTTAGGATATTTTGGCAATTATAATTGAGGACGTAAAAAATATAGTATCCTAGCAGCTTCACTTGAGTCCCTTTGAGAATCTCTCCTCTAATGGGAAAATACCTTGATGAGCCATTAGTATAGAAGAGGAGACCCAGAAGGCATTGGTGAATGAGGAACTAAGAAAGTTTTATGCTCTATGCATGAGAAAATGAGAGGAATTGTTATTGTTATCATTTGAGCAGACAGAGGAAAAATCCAGAATGTATAATAGGAAGAGATAAGGAAGAAAAGTCAGATAGATGGTGTGAAACTAGAGATTTTTGTGGAAAACAGCTAAAGAAATTTCCACAGTGATGTTGTGGTCAAATGGTATCTATGTCTAATGTTTTGTTTCAGGATATTTTACTGGATCATCAATTGCCAGTAAAATCTTCTATATTTCAAAATATCCTGTGAGTTTGTCTTTTTCCTTTCTCTCCTTCTCCTTCTCCTTTTCTTTCTCTCTTTTTTCCCACAGCCTCTCTTTCTTTCTTTTTGGTAGAAACTGAGGACAAGGATAAATTTTATTTCTCTGTCAAAATGGTGAAGAGAGTCAGTCAGGATAGAACCCAAGGACAGAGGTGACTAGAGGAGTTGAGTTTCACAGAAATGTCCAGAAATATTTGGAAAGATTTTGGACTTTCACAGAATGTGGAAAATAATACATTACATTTTCAAATGTCAACCTGTGCAGCGCTTCCCATATTCCATTTTCCTCTCTTTCTCTCATTTATCCACTGCCTGAATGTAGTGTCTAACATCTACATGTCTTTTACATAATTTTATTACCTGTTTTATATGGTTTAATTGATTTAACCAAAATCAGTTGTAAATGTCTCAATCTCTCTCCCTCCCTCTCCCTCTTCGTCTCCTTCTTCCTCATTCTTCCCCTCCCTCCATCCCTCCATCTCTGTCTCTGTCTCTGCCTCTCTCTCTCTTTAACACATAACCTTCATTCTCTAAGGTATACCTTTAGGAGTGTAATTTTTGCATCACAGGTACTTGTTATGTCAACCTTACTAAATTGTCACATTTCTTTCCAAGGTGAATTTACTGATTTACCCACCACACTGCTGAACACTGATGTTCCCACACTTCTGTATACTTCCCTTACTGTTCTCAAACTTCTTCATTTTTACTCATATGATTTTTTCATCTTTTTACATCAATTTGCATCCCTATGGTTATCACTAACATTACATATATTTTTACATTTATTGTATGTTCAATTTTTACTTTCTTGAATTGCCTCGTCAAAAAGTTTACCTATTTTCTATTGGGTTGTTTTTATGTACTGACTTTAAGAACTTAAGAGTTAGTTCTTCATATTATAGAACCTTTTCTATTTTTCAAGTCATGTCCATTGTAAAAACATTTTTCTAAGACTGTGGATTGTCTTTTGTTTTTTACAAAATGACTGTTTCTGATGTGTATAAGATTTTACTATGAAGATACACAAAGTTTTAAGTTATTCCTTTATAAAAGTTTCCTAGGTCATATAAAAGAAATCCTCCCAGCCTTCAGAGTCATAAAGATATTTTTCAATATTTTACTCTTCTACTCTTATTTTCTTTAAACTTATTTTGTTGTATTTATAAATTATTTGTTCTGAAAGTAGTTATATGTTTTTCTTGATCAGTTAAAAATTAAATTCACAAATTTTTGCTCTAAACCACCTTGTCTACATTTTATTAGTTTATATTGTACAATGTTGTCATTATTCCCATAAGCTTTACAGCTTTTATTACTTCTGGATTTATCTAGTAAAACTATTTTATTTAAAATTTTGTCTCTAATTCGTTTCATTTTAAAAAAATGTCACAAGATCTATTTAGGTATCGAATAAGTGTGGCCAGTCTTGTCTGGTTCAAAGTGTTTCATTTTTATCTGCAGAGTCTTTTACCCAAGGAAGTTTCCTTTTAACTTGCTTTTTATTTTTGGTCTAGTCATGCTTACTGTATGTTTGATCTTAATATTCAGATCTTTATATCTACCACCTTCTCTCTCATTTGGTCTCTTTTTCCTTATTCTTTGCATTTTGGGAGAGAGCTTTTTTAGTTTGCCTTTTAGGAAGTAAATTTAATTTTCCACAATGTCACTTCATCCTTATTATAATTCTGATTCTAATTTTGTGATTGTATTTTATTTATATTTTTACAATCTTTCCTTATTTCATCCAACTCTTTGTTATAATAGTTGTGGTTTTTATCATACTATCTTTTCTCTTCTGGTTTATAGCCTGCAAGGTTTCCCAAGTCTTATTGAGAGAACAAAGTTGATGTTTTCTAAAGCTCACTCCTTATTTTGAAATATCAAAATGACTTCTGCATCTTCTGTAGTAAGTCTGCTTTCATCTTTAAACCTGCAGAAACTTTTCATAAACTCCATGTTTTATTTCCTTTATTTAAAAGAGGCCTAGTTTCTAATGTATTACTCAGTACTACCCACACTTATCTCCTGATTCTTGTTAGAATCCCCTTCTCGTTTAAAGAATGGAGGTTAATGTGCTCTAGCTCTACCTACCATTAACAGTAACTTCTTTAGTATGGCTCTGTTGGGCTGAGGGGAGGTCTCCTTCACCATCTGCTTGGTTATGTTTCTCTGTATTTTGTGTGTTGATGGAAAATAGAGAAAGAGAGAATCAGTCATCTTTGAATGCTGGTAAAATGAAAAGTTTTGCCACAGAGTCTTTTTTAACTTTTGGTTTCTTCCTTTTACAATCTTATGAATTATCGAAAACCCTAACGAACCTTGTTTATGTGGTTTATATCAATAAATATTTACCATATCAGAAATTTAAACTGAGAAATATTCAAGGTATGTATTTATGAATTCACTTAAATAACAATAAACCCATTACATATTAACATAAACTATATATTTTTATTAAAAATAACTATATAAAGGAAAAGAAATTTAAAAAAATAAAATAGAAAGAACTATATATTTTTTAAAAAAACTAAAGAGATGACTGGCATTGTTTCACAGTTTTTGCAAAACTCTTTAATGCCTGGCTTAATTGAAGGCAGCTACATTCTTCTGCATTCACTCTATTATTATATGTTGCTTTGATTAATGTGCATGAATAAAATCTGTACTCACAGATACATAGTTGGAAAAGGGAAGACCTCATTGTCCCCCTAGGAATCCTGGGACCACCGTGAAGTAACATTTGAAAATGTGTTTACATGTTGATTATACAAATGTTTAACATAGAGAATCTAATTAACAGCTCCCCCCGCCCCCTCCACACACAATTAATTAGAAGGGTTATGTGACTTGCTTAACCTGAAAGTAGTAAAAACAACACTTGAACTCAGATGATCTTAATATAAAGCCCTTCCTTTCCTATACCTATTACATCAGGCTAAGAAGAATAACCAAGAAGTAGATCAGACTGCATCAATGCAGGTTTTTTATTTTTTATGTTTCTATAGTTCCATATAACTGGATGGTCTAAGAAGAATATCTTACATTCAAATTAACTTTGGGGTTTCAGAAACTAACAAATGTTCAAGACTGCATTATCTTTATCTAAGATAGATTAAAAATTTAAAACTAGCACTTATTTCCAATTGTCATGTTACAATGGAAGGAGAATAAAATCATAAGCACCTTAAGGAGAGAAAAATCTACCCACCTCCATTTGGTTCATCTTGCACCTAATGCATCCTCCATGTACTCTGAAATTGTAAAGAATAAAAATAGACTTTGTCCACAGTGAGGGAAGTTTGCAGAGTCACCCAAAGAAGGCTAAGGTACAGGAATTGCCCTCGGCTAAAGAAAAGCACAGATGGTAAAATGAGATATTGGAGCAAGATCACGCATCAGCTGGCTGGCAATAAGAATCTCATTACTGGCTGATCACGAATAGCTCTTAAGAGCGAAACAATTGTTAAACTTTTCACAAAAGTGAACTGGAATGGAATAGTAGGTACAATGTGTCAGGCCTTTAAGAAATATGGAGGAAATTATAACGACAACAGAATTGAATGGCTATGTTGGGGGCAGTTAATTCTCTGGTGAAAAACAATGAGAGGCTAAGGGTGATTGTTGATGAAAAGTTAAGTGTGAAAGCCAGAAGACTTCCTTGGAAGCATATAAAAAGACTTTCATTTCCTGCAACAAAGAACTGAAGAAGCTGAGGACCAAAAGTTCCAGAGAAGGCTAAATCAACTTCAGCAGGTATTGCTATGTCAAGGTTAGAGTTCTGACTGGGAAAGAATGGGGTCCTGACACATGGGGTGGGAGCATTTGACTTGGTGAACTAAAAATCTCAAATCCCTTGATTCTATTGAAACTTCTAGTGTGCACAATTGCCTCAATTCTCCCTATTAAGATTTTAGAACTCTCTCATTGTTGAAGACAATGTAGAAGTTCTCTCCCACACACAAGACAGTAGGCATTCCCCTCAGGATCTGCCCTTACCTACTCCAATTGTCATTAGGCCAATAAATAGATTTAGCTCAAATGGAGAAGTGTCGGGCTTGCTAAGGGAGGAAAAAGACTATGCACTGAAGGAGCTAGAGTGTGTAGTCAATATGTACAATCAGGAACCTGGACAGTTTTATGGGGCTAGATTTTGAAAGTACTCGATCAAGGTGGGACAGAATACAAAAATGGATGACAGCATTAACTGATATGGAAAGTTCAAATACTTTGCTAAGATGGCTTGTGAAAACTTGGAGAAAGCAGTGACCCAAACTAAATGAACCTGAAATGCCAGAAATGTCATGGCAGGCAATAGAAAAATGAATCAAAAGGCTCAGAGATAGATATTTGCATAGTGGCATTATTCACAATTGCTAAAAGATGGAAACAACCCAAGTGTCCACCAACCAATGAATGGATGAATGGATAAACAAAATGTGGTATATATATATGATGAAATATTATTAAGCTATAAGAAGAAATTAATTTGGGATGCATATGATAACATGGATAAATCTTGAAGACATGATGTTGAATGAAATACTCCAGATACAAAAGGACAAATACTGTATGGTATCACTAATATAAACTAAATACAATGAGTAAAACTCATGGAACAAAACTCTAGAGTACAGGGTGCTAGGTGATAGAATGTGGGGTGAGCAGGGGGAGCCAACATAGAATGTTCAATGAGAGGGATTGTAAATGTGGGGAAATGGTTAGAGTTGATGGTAACACACAGAGTATAATCAACAATTCTGATTTATAAATGTGATTATGGTTGAAAGGGATAATCTAGGGAAGTTAATGTCAATTGAAAGAAAGCTGGAGGATAATCTATAGACTATATAACATAGTGATTTTGGTGGTGGATGATGATTGTGCTTAATAATACAAGAACTTTCATCTATTACAAGGTGTATTAGTCAGGGTTCTCTCAGAAAACAGAATCAACAGGCGGTATCTGTCAATAATATGAGATTTTAAAAGAGTCTCTCATGCGACCGTGGGGATGCACAAGCCCAGGTTCCGCAGGCAGGCTGCAAGCCAAGGGCTCAGACGAAAGTCCAATGAAAGATCCTTGATGAGTCTCTGGGAGAAGTTGGCTGTCCAGTGATGAGCTGGAAAATTCTCCCTGAATGTTGAAATCACTTCCCCTTTTAAGGCATTCAACTGATTGGATAAAAGCATCACCCATTGATGATGCAATCTCCCTGATTGATGCAGAAGTAATCAGCCATCCACGCAGAAAACTCAGTGGTGATCAAAGTCCATAAATGCTCTTGTATTACAATTAGCCCAGTGCTTGCTGCACTAAACACCTGGACACAATTACCTGGCCGAGTTGACACATTAGCCTAACCATCACACAAGGTATTATGAATATGGAGAAAGATGGGAAAATACAATGAATGTAATGGATATACTATAGTTAACAGTAATATTGAAATATTTTTACAGCAATGGGGAAAAAGTACCATATCAATGCTAAGGGTATAATGGGGGGATAATAGGAGATATGGGATTTTTCTTTCTGGAGTAATGAAAACATTCTTAAATGGACTGAGCTAGTGTCAGCACAACTCTCTGATGAAGCTGAGAGCCACTGAATATATACTTTGGATGGATTGTACAGACAGGGAACCGTATAACACAGTGGACCCCATGGTGCAGTGCTGACTGAGATGATCCTTCAAAAAGGGAACTTATGACTAGGCCAGGCAAGATGATGAGATACCAAATATAATTTACTTTATGCCATTACACCTAAAGCTGGTAGATCTCCTCAAGTTTTAGAGGCAGCATATTCCACAGCTGGGAATACTGTTCCAACCTATATGACAGATATAACGAAAGCCTAATAGCTTTGAGTAGGACACAGAGCTGGAAAGCATTCTGCAGCAGGTCCTGGCTACAGTGCAAGTGGATAAGCCACTGAGCCTTATGCTTCAGCAGATCCAGTAGAATACAGAGAGATGCCTTAAAATGAGATGTGTAGAAGTGTGAGTGACCTAACTTAACATCATTTCTAGTGATGCACTTTGGGAATGTGCACTTCCCATCCCCTAAATCTAGGTGTTAGGCGATAAAGATCTCCATTAACTAAAAGACTTACGTCCACAGGGGACAGAGCAGAAATTCCATTGAAATTTAAGCCATAGATGCTGCCTGGCTCTTTGGGCTCCTCATGCCAAGAGAGCCTAAACAGGGGTATTGATCCAAGATGGCACTGGAGTAACTCTGGCAGGGCACAGCTTTCTTGCAAAATAGGGAAGAAGGTGTAGAAGTAGGAGAGAGTTGCTTTTGGGACCTCTGCAGACCAAGACAGTGTTGCATGCATCATCTGAGAGGAACTAGGAACAGAGAGACAGAAAAGCCAAAGGGAAAATCTTGAGTTGGTACCACCTTGTCTGGGAACACTGCCCATCCACCACCCCCAAACCACAAGGGGAAGAGCCTTGGTAAAATTTTCAATTGAATGACCAACAGACTTGGGAAAGGACTGATTCTTCCCTGGGGGTGGTAGTGGAGGGATGAGTGATATTTCTTTGGCAAATGTAACTACCATAACTTGCTGATTCAGAAGAGCTAGTGGAAATAGAAGGATTCATCTCCATGAAATGGATTGCCAAGGAATTACATTTGCTGGTCAGCTAGGACAATAAAGGAAGACAGGCATGGTAGACTGGTCAGGCCCTATTAGCAGCTCCCTGGACCTGCTTTGACTACCTAAACAGTACAATATTAAAGTTTTACAAATGTTCACAAAAAATTAAGCTAAAAATCAAAGAAGAGCTGTGAAATAAAAACACTAGAAAAAAGAGAGAAATTGATCAACAGTGCAAAATCACCAACATAAACAAATGCCTAAGGACCAACAAAAGATAATAACCTAACCTATACTAAGAAACAGGAAGATATGGCCCAGCCAAAGGAAGAAACCAAGAATCCAGGTGAGACTCAGAATTTAAGACAACTAATAAATGATGTTCACACGAACTTCCTTAATCAATTTAAGGAGATGAAGGAAAATATGACTAAAGAGATAAAGGATATTAAGATGACACTGGTGTGAGTATAAAGAACAATTTGAAAGTCTGCACACAAAAAAGTAACAGAGCTTGTGGGAATGAAAGACACAATGGGGGAAGCAGATGCAGTTTAGTGGGTGAGTGCCTGTTCCCATGTGCAAGGTCCTGGTTTCAATCCTCAGTACCTCCTAAGAAAAACATGATATTAAAAATACATTAGAGGAATATAATAGCATATTTGAAATGTTAAAAGAATGAATAAGTGAATTTGAAGACAGAACATTTGAATTTGAAAGATCGGAGAACAGACAGAGAAAAGAATGCAAAAATTGAACAGGGTCTCAGGGAATTGAATGACAACATGAAACAGACAAATACATGCATTATAGGTGTGCCAGAAGGGGGAAAGAATGGAAAAGGGGCAGAAATAATATTTGAGGAAAAAAATGTGTGAAAACTTCCCTACCTTTTTGAAAGTCATGAATATCAATATTGAAGAGGGGCAGCGTATCCCAAGCAGAATAAATCTAAATAGGCCTTCTCCAAGTCATCTACTATTCAGATAGTCAAAGGCCAAAGATAAATAGAGGATTTTGAAAGCAGCAAGAAAAAAGCAATATATTGGGAGTGGATGTGGCTCAAGCAGTTGAGTGCCCACCTCCCACATGGGAGGTCCCAGGTTTGGTTACTGGTGCCTCCTGAAAAAAACAAAGACAACCAACAAGCAAAACAAATTAAAAAAAAAAGAAAACCTCAGGGAAGCTGATGTGGCTCAGTGGTTGAGCACCAGCTTCCCACATACAAGGCCCAAGGTTCAGTCCTCTGCCCCCAGTACCTAAAAAAAAAACAAACAAAAAAAAAACATTACTTACAAGAGAACCTCAATAAGGCTAAGTGCCAGTGTCTCTCATCAGAAACCATGGAGGTGAGAAGGCAGTGGTATGTATATTTAAAGTACTGAAAGAGAAAAACTGCCAGCCAAAAATGCTTTATCTGGCAAAACTATGCTTCAGAAATGAAAGTGAGCATAAAGCCTTTACAGAAAAACAAAATCTGAAAGAGTATTTTACCAAGAGACCGAATCTGTAAGAGATATTAGAGGGTGTGTTACAGCCAGAAAAGAAAAGACAAGGGTAAGAGCCCTGGAGAAGAGTGCAGAAATGAAGAACATAAGTAAGAGAAATGGAAAGGGTTAAAAGACCGACAATATTAATTAATTAATATGACAACAGAAATCCAGAGATAAAATGGACCAAGTAAGTAACACCTTTATAGTGGCAACACTGAATGATAATGGATTGGACTCCCCAATTAAAAGACATAGACTGATAGAATGGATAAAAAGAACACATGAGCCATCTATTAGTTGTCTACAAGAGACTCACCTTAGATGCAAAGACACAATCAGGCTGAAAGTGAAAGGTTAGAAAAAGATATTCCATGCTAATAGCAATAAAAAAGAGGGTGTAGCAGTACTAATATTGGATGAAATGAATTTTAAATGCAAAAATGTTATAAGACATGAAGAAGGTTACTATATATTAATAAAAGGGGCAATTCACAAAGAAGAAATAACAATAATAAATATTTATGCACCCAACATAGGTGCCCCAAAATACATGAGGCACACACTGATAGAATTGAAGGGAGAAATAGATGTAACTATAATAATAGATGGAGACTTCAACACTCCACTCTCAGCCTTAGATAGTAGATCAGGACAGAGGATAAATAAGGAAATTGAGAGCTTGAATAATATATGATAAATGTACTTAATCTAATAGACATTTATAGAGCAGTACATACCAAAACAACAGGAAAAACATTCTTCTCAAGTGCTCATGGATCTTTCTCCAGGATAGACCATATGCTGGGAAATCAATCAGACCTCAATACATTTAAAAACACTGAATTCATACAACACACTTTCTCTGATCATAATGGAATAAAATTGGAAGTTAACAGGTGGAAAAGGGAAATTTCACTAATATATGGAGATTAAACAATACACTCTTAAGTAATCAGTCGGTCAAAAAGAAATTGCAAGATAAATCAGTAAATATCTTGAGATGAATGAAAATGAGAACACAACATATCAAAACCTAAGGGACACTGCAAAGGCAGTGCAGGGAAGGAAATTTATACCCCTCAATGCTTACATTAAAAGAAGAAACAGCCAAAACCAAAGAATGCTTACATTAAAAAAAGAAGAAACAGCCAAAACCAAAGACCTAACTACACACCTGGAGAAAAGAGAAAAAGAACAGGAAACCAAACCTAAAGAAAGTAGTTCCCACTGCCTCCTGAAAAGGCAAAATAAACAAACAACAAACAAACAAAAAAAAAGCAAGCAAAGAAAAGGAAGCAAACTCAAAGAAGCTTATATGGCTCATAAGCTCAACCACCAGCTTCCTACATACGAGGTCTAAGGTTCAATCCCTGTCCCCCCAACCTCAAAAAAAGAG
The DNA here is from genome assembly GCA_029593785.1 of Cabassous unicinctus. Lineage (NCBI taxonomy): Eukaryota > Metazoa > Chordata > Mammalia > Cingulata > Chlamyphoridae > Cabassous > Cabassous unicinctus. Next base: position 20,994 of record JAQZBX010035982.1, read on the forward strand.
AAAATCACCCAGTAGAAATAAAAGAGATCATAAGAGGATTTTATGAACAACTGTATGCCAACAAAGTAGACAACATTGATGAAATGGACAAATTTCTGGAAACACAGGAACAAACCAAACTGACCCTAGATGAAATAGAAGACTTCAACAAATCAATCACAAGAAATTGAAACAGTCATCAAACACCTCCCAAAATGAAATGTCCAGAACCAGATGGCTTCACAGGTGAATTCTACCAATCATTCAAAGACAATCCAATACAATCTTGCTCAAAATTTTCCAAAAAATTGAACAGGAAAGAACACTACTGAACTCATTCTATGGAACTAACATCACCCTAACACCAAAGCCAAATAAAGATATTAAAAAAAAAAAAAAGAAAAGAAAATTTTACACTAATTTCTTTAATGAATATAGATGCAAAAATCCTCAACAAAAATACTTGCTAACCCATGAAAAAATTATGCATCATTATCAAGTGGACTTTATACCAGGTATGCAAGGGTGGTTTAACATAAGAAAATCAATCAGTGTAATACACCACATTAATAAATTGAAAAACAAAAGTCATGTGATCATTTCAATAGATGCAGGAAAGGCATTTGGGAAAATACAACAACCTTTTCTTGATAAAAAAAAAAAAAAAACACTCCAAAAATAGGAATAGAAAGAAGCTTTCTCGGTATGTTAAAGTGCATATATGAAAAACCCACAGCTAACATTGTACTCGATGGAGAAAGACTGAAAGCTTTCCCGCTGAGATCAGGAAAAAGACAAGGATGCCCACTGCCACCACTGTTATTCAGTATTGTGCTAGAAGTGCTAGCTAGAGCAATTAGGCTAGATAAAGAAATAAAAAGTACCCAAATAGGAAGAGAAAATTAAAACTTTCTCTATTTGCTGATGATATGATCCTATACTTAGAAAATCTCAAAAAATCCACAACAAAAATATTAGAACTTATAGACAATTTCAGAAAGGTGGCAGGATACAAGAGGAATATGCAAAAATCAATAGCATGTCTATATACTACTGATGTACAATCTGAGGAAGAAGTCAAAAAATACCATTTATAATAGTGACTAAAAGGATCAAATATTTATTAAAATTTTAACCTAAAATATAAAGAACCTTTATTCAGAAAGCTTTAAAACATTGCTAAAAGATACCAAACATGATCTAAATAAGTGGAAGGCTATTCCAGGTGCATGGGTTGGAAGACTAAATACTATTACAATGTCAATTCTACCCAAATTGATCTACAGATTGAATGCAATCCTGCTAAAAATTTCAATATCCTTCTGTGTAGAATTGGAAAAGCCAATTATCAAATTTATCTGGAAGGCTAAGGGTCCCTGAATATGCAAAAATATCTTTAAAGGAAGAATGATATTAGAGGACTCTCAATTCCAGACTTTAAGCATATTATCTAGCTATAGTGGTAAAAACAACATGGTACTGGCATAAAGATAGGATTAACCAATGGAATAGAAATAAGAGTTTGGAAAAATCACATCTCTGTTCAAGTGATTTTTAACAAGGCTGTCAAACTTACTCAGCTGGGTCAGGACACTCTATTCAACAAATGGTGTTTGGAAAACTGGATATCCAAATCTAAAAGAATGAAAGAGTACCCTTATGTCACAACTTATACAAAAATTAATTCCAAATGGATCGAGGACCTAAATATAAATACTAGAACCATAAAACTACTAGAAGAAAATATAGGGAAACATCTTCAAGGTCTTGCGGGTTGTGGTGGTTTCTTGAACCTTATACCCAAAGCATCAGCAACAAAAGAAAAAATGGATAAATAGAACTGCCTCAAAATTAAAACTTTTGTATTTCAAATGATTTTTTAAGAAAATGAAAAGACAGACAACTCAATGGGAAAAAATCTTCAGAAACCATAAATCTAATAAGGGATTGATCTCCATGTTATATAATGACAAAACGACAAGCAACCCAATTTAAAAACAGGCAAAACAATTGAATAGACATTTTTTCTGAAGTGGAAATACAAGTGGCCAAAAGACACAAGAAAAGGTGTTCAACATCACTAGTTATTAGGGAAATGCAGCTCAAAACTAAAATAAAATATCATCTCACACTGTACAGAATAGCCATTATTTAAAAAACAAAACAAAACAAAACTACAAGTGCTGGAGAGGATATGGAGAAATAAGAATGTTCCTTCACTGTTGGTGGGAATGTGAAATGGTGCAGCTTCTGTGAAAGAAGATTAAGTAGTTCCTCAGAAACTAAATATAGAACTGTCATATGAGCTGGCAATCCCACTACTAGGAATATATTCAGAAGAACTGAAAGTAAAGACATGAATAAATATATTCCATAAGTCTACTCATTGTATTTAGTTCATATCAGTGAGACTATACATTAAATAGACTACTGGAATTGGACTATGAAGTGAGGGTTGGTGGAAGATGGAAGGTGGGATGAGAAGGAGGAAATGATGCTGGATGTACATAGAATGCTTAATAAGGTCAAATTTAAATAAGTGGTAATGGTTGGACTTGATGGTAACACACTATAATGAATTAACAAACACTGTTGATTTTTGGATGTGATTGTGGCTGAAACAAGTAATCAAGGGAGATTAATGTTATTTAGATGACAGCTGGAGGATAATATAGGGAATGTATAACACGATTTTGGCAGCAGATGAGAAGTGTGATTAGTAATATAAATACAAGAATGTTCTACTATAAGGTGTTAAGAATGTGTTGATACATGGGGAAAATATAACTAATATAATTTATAGAATATAATTAACAACATTGTAATGTTTTTACAGCAAAGTTAGTTTAGCTTTGCTTTTAGCATATTGATGCTAAAGGTAAAAAAAAAAGAATATGGGATTTGGTTTTGTGAGATATGAGTATGATTAAGCATTTTTCTCTTCATTTTTTTCATTAATAAGGAGACCTTAACTATGTCATTTAACTAATCTGTGTTTATCTGTGTATCTTTCTGAACACTCGAGGAACAATTGAGTTAGTAGTTGGAATTAGATGAGAAAAAAAGGGTCTGGACTGAAATTTTTGGGAATAATGTTTCCATAATGTATTGAGCTGGCTATTTCTGTCATTTTGTAAAATTTGGAACAAAGTTTTTTGAAAAAGAGAATATAGATGAGAAAAGGAGTCACCATCTGGAAGGAATAATTTGACATCAGGAAGCAGAAAAAACCCTATTACATAATGGGGCACAGTGAAATATGGTTGGCATAGTCCAGGTGATTCACTTGGGTGTCTCTATTTACTCTCTCACCCAGTTTTTATGCTTTATGTACAAATGCTGAAGGCAAAGTAAGTCCACTAAAATCCTGTAGGACCTACTTGGTAAAGGCAAGTAG
>JAQZBX010035983.1:0-24345 GCA_029593785.1 Cabassous unicinctus
ATGTCACACACAAGCAGACCCCATTGGGGGTTTACTTTTTTCTTTTTTTTTTTTTTAAGATTTATTTATTTGCTTTGATCCATTTTAAACCCCCCCTTCCCCATTTGCTGTTTTGTGTCCATTCGCTGGGCAATTCTCTGTGTCTGTTTCATCTCTTCTCATCCTCTTCCTCCAGTCTTCACCAGGATTCGATCCTGAAGACCTCTGATGTAGAAGAGAGGTGTTCTGCCATCTGCGCCACCTCGGCTCCTGGTTTTTGGAGCTTTTCGGAGCATCTCGTCTTGTCTCTCTCCTTTTACGTCATCATCTTGCTGCATGGCTCCTGGGGCCTGGCGGCTCACCGGCACACAGAGCCTGGCAGCCCATGCGCCTTCTATATATATATATATATATATATTTTATTTTACCGGGAGGTCCCAGGGATCAAACCCAGGTCCTTCCATATGGCAGATGGACGCCCAACCATTTGAGCCACATTCGGGAGTTTACTTTTTGCCCTAATGCTTCTCCATGTCCAAGTAATACATATATATATTTTTTTTTATTTGTTTATTTTTTTTTTTCTCTTAAGGGAATCACCTATTGTGGTCCTTGCTCATTTGTTTTTGTACTGTTTTCTTCACGACCTTTCCCCAGTATTTACCTGCTGCTGTTTGCCATTCTGCCTTTTTCTTTTAGTCCATCTCAGTAGGTGGCCCATTTCCAAATGATATTTCCCCACAGTTTCTTGGCTTCATCCCCTGTGCTCAGCCTGGCATCCTCTCTGGACTCCGTTTCTCATTGCATCCTAATGGAATCTACAGTCCAGGCTCTTGGCAGCCAGCTGCCTTCAGCTCACCTAGCACGTTGGAGATCTTACTGTCATCTGTCCTCCGCGTGTTCAGCCAGGGGAGCTGTGCTGTAGCAAGCATCCCTTTGAAACTGACATCCTGCTTCTGTTACAAGCCTGCATTATTAACAAGCCCTCCTTGACATTTAAGGTTCTATATGAGACTGCTGGAGGAGAGAACGGCAACTTCTGGGTCTGGCCCACGTCCCACAGCTGGAAACAGGGAGAGGATTATCTTTGCTCCTCGGATTCAGCCTGGAGTTTGATGCAATGTGTAACATTAACCTTTCAGCCTACTTACTAGCTCCCCAAAGGCTACAGAGGCCCTGCTTCTTTGGCTCCTCTCATTCACCTCTGTCACTAACAGGTGTTAGTAGGTCAAGGCTATGACAGATGGCCTGGCCTTGAACTCTGGTTCTGATACTTCCTGGTTGTGTGATCTTGGGTGTGTTATTTAACTTCTTTGTGCCTAAATCTTCTCTTTAGTAAAATGCATATTAAATAGTACCTATGTTCATGGTGATAAGATAATCCACATAGAGTGCTTATCCCAGCATCTGTATCTGGGCTCTGGCAGCTGGTTAGCCGTAGCCAGAGGATGGCACTTCTAGCTCCCAGCCTCCCGTGCTTTCTCCCATACCACAGGCTTTCATGCATGAGCCTGCTGCACAGAGGAAAACACTCAGCAATGGTGAGTTGGTTGTACATGGTAAATGCAGTTGTCAGAATTTATCTCTTGCAAAACCCGCCATGTCTGTTGGTTGTGAAACCTGGCCTATTGGTAAAAATCACCAACTTAACAAATTAGTTATCAAACAAAGAATAATTATATGTAAATAATAATAGTAAACTATTGCCCAGAAGTGCAAATGTAAAAAAATGATTCAAAAAAGCATGTAGATTGCTAACATTCTTACTGATCTTAACAGCACAGAGAATAATAGAGATCAATTAATTTTGTAGTATCTTTTATTAGTTAGTTAGTAGTTGTTCTTTGTCCTGGTTTAGGAAAGATAAGGTGTCTAAGTTATTAATGACTTTAAAGTTTAAGCAAAACATTTTTAAAAGGACTTGTGGCACCTGGTCTATAACTGAGAACTTCTGGAAATGGCACACAATTTGTAACCTGGTTTTCCAATAAAAAAACATTTGAACAAGTTTCAGAGGACTATTCAAACTCAATGTATATTTAGCTGTACTCCTTTGAACCAGTCTTCTTTTATACACATTGAAATTTTTAGATTTTGAAATATATCTATAACTTCTATACATTTATTTCTAAATAACATTAGGCAAAGTTTCTGTTAACAGACCGCCATCTGTTAAAGACTGGCTCCTTAAAACCAATATGACCTTTTTATAAGACAAAGCTGAGTGTATGGATCACCACCATAAGGGAGAATACCACCTTCACACAGCTTTAGCAGTATCTCAGAGGGAGAAAGGTAAGGTCAGAATTTATTGAGAACCGGAAGTTTGGTTAATGCAAGACTAGTGGAAACAGCAAGTGCAGGATTCTCAGAGGAGGGATTCAAAGAATCTTAGGGCACAAACTGTTGATGCTTTCCATTAAAGGGTTGATGGGTCTTTTGTGTTCCTGAAATGAACAATCAAACCATTTGCTTGGGCAGGATTGTTCTGGAAAAGCAGTCATCCAAATGAAGCCAGTGGAATAGCAAAGTCATGTTAATGTGTCAGTGGGGGTTGATTTCATTTCTCCTGTGTAGGCTGAGTGGTGGCAGATGGTTTTGGATCTCATACCTAAGAGAGAAGATCTGTTTCTCTGGGTTCTAGGCACCTCTTTACCACAGACTTCAGGTTGCAATGTCTCACTGGTGTCATACTAATTGTGATGAGGGAGGCAGCAGGGTCACAGCAGGCAACAACCTACCTGATAAGAAATAAGGGGCCTGTGAGGACGCCTCTGTCACGCCAGGCAGGTCCTCTCTGATTCCTGAAATACCACTATTAGAGATCTATTCCCATGGCCTGGACACATTTTACTTTGGCCTTTAGGAAAGGGTCCAAAGGTGAGATACCAGATGTCTTGGTACCAAGACAATTCCAATTTCCAGAGCTGGGGGATTTGTGTGAGTGCTTATTACAGTTAGGAATGCTTTTGGCTGTAAATAACAAAAAGCCTGACTTAGAGGAGCATAAACAGAGTTTTATTTTTCTAACAAGAAGTCTGGAGGTAGGTGGTTACAAATTGCTCAAGTGAGTCCTTTTGCCCAATGCACACAATGCCAATACAGTGACAAGATTTCGAGAAAAGAGTATTAGCAAGGGCCAGCCCCTCAGAGACGGGAGGACAAATTTCCTCAGATCAGTCTCCCTGAGCTGAAAACTGGGCTGATTTTTATGTAATTTTGTGGCGACTGGTTTAGTGTAATGAGGTAGATGGAGTGAGATTCTGCGGGGTAGGAGGAGGGTCTTAGCTGAGCAAGCGCTGTTTCAAAACATGCTTGGTCATACGTGGCGTGTAAGAAAATGGTGGTGCAATGGCGGCTGTGGGAGTGATTTTTACTATTATAATAAAGCAAAGGTAACTTTTAGGTCAAGCTTCTCTGAACTACACATGTTCCTGCTGCGAGAACCAGTTTATTCCAGTTCTAAGGTGAAAGACAAAAACAGGATCTAACTTGGATCTTGTGAGTAGATCATCTAATAGTCTCATTACTATGCATAAGGTGAGATAATATACATAAAGGGGGTGGAGTTTTAAAACTAAGGAAATGGAATCTTTAATAAATCAGTAGGAAAGGTTACTTCTGTCGGGCATTTGTGAAGTGGCAACTTCAGTTGCTGGAGTTGGTTCAGTAACTGTAGAGGTCAGAGCTGGCAATTCAGTTGGTTTCTCCCTCAAGTTTGTTGCCTCAAGTTTACAAGATGGCTGCAGAAGTTCCAGATATCACAACCACATTTAAGGTGGAAAGAAGAGGGAAGCAGTGCCAGTCACCTTTGTCTCTTTGTGATCCTTCTGTAAAACAATTTCCCAGAAACCCTTTCCAATATACTTCGACTTAGGTTTCATTCACCAGAACTGAGCAAGTGAGACTGGGAAATCCCTCTCTGAAATTATCATGTTTACACTGCTGCTCTGAAGCTGCCCTCCTCCTTCTCCCATACCCGTCTACTTCCACATACCCCCAAGAACTTATTCATTTAGTAGGAAAGATCAAGCGGTCATCGCTTTATTCTATAAATATTAATTGATGCCCACTGCCCATTATATGGCAGGATTGTTTTGATTGTCTTAGACCTATCTTGTTTCATTTGGTCTGGCCTGTGGCTAGCTATGAACAAAATCAAGCTTCTACCAGCAAGGAGGAAAAAAGTATTGGCCATTGGCTAGGCAACTAGCATTATTTTCCACAGTGGGCTGGGAGGGAGATAGAGGGCCGACAGAAAAGCCATGCCTGGTGAAGCCCATGGTAACTGTGAGGCCAGGTCCTGGAGTAAGGCTCTGCCTGACAGCTTTTGTGTTTCCTCTACACTCAGGGCCCTGTCTCCTGGTTCCCTCAGGCTCATACTCTGCTGAGTCAGAGTCTCATGCCAGCAGGAATGTCTCCTCAAAATTCTGACCATTGCAGAATATATTGGTTGGCTCTTTGGTCTGTCCAGCCTGGTGCTGATGGTTATCTCCATTGAATTGTACCTGATCTTATCTCTTACCACTCTCTAACCACACTGAATTCTCCTGCCTCTAACAATTCAACTCAGTTCTGCCTCAGGGCCTTTGTCCTTGCTGTGCATTCCATCTGGAATGTTCTTGCCAGAATTCTTTGCATGGCTGGACTCCACTTGGCTGTCACCTCTTCACAGAGGACTTTCCTGAGGGCACTTTTGAAAGTGGTCTCTGCCCCAGGCGCTCTCCACCCTATCACCCTTCTTTGCATCAACCCCTCTCTGAAATTATCTTGCTTACTAGTTTATTCACTAATTTATTTCTGTCTTAACTGGAATATAAGCTTCATGAAGGTCAGATCTTGTCTGTCTTGGATACAACTATAGCCTCAGCTTCTAGAAAGGGCCCAGCATGAAGTCACAATAAAATATTTTAAAAATAATAACAACTAACATTTTTTATTCCTTGTACTGTACCACACACTGTTCTTAAAGCCCTAAATATATTATCTCATTTAATCCTCCTAACATACGTTAGTATCCCAATTTCACTGAGACACAAAGAAATTAAATGAGATCATAGATTTAGAAAGTGACAGAAGTGGCATAAAGTACGTGCCTAATAAATATTTATTCAATTAAAAACAATGAGCCCTTTATTTTTTTATGCCAGTCTTCCCTGTCCAGGGCAACTTCTACTGTTTGGTGATACATAAAGATCTTTTGACACAGGTTGTTTACAGAGAGTGATGCTTTTGTGCCATTACTTTATTAGTTTTCCAAGGGTGCTAGTTCACATTTCTCTCTAAAATTTTAACATGCAATGATTAGTGTAAACATCAGACATCTTAAGAATGCATAACAGAATTATTCACAAAAAGCCCATACCACATCTTACTTTTTACTTTTATTTGTGATATATATCACACACGTTAGAAGCTCTTTGATTAGATCATAAATGCTTATCCTCAAAATTGATCTGTATTAGGAAATAACACCTGGGACTTTCCACTCCATTTTCCACCAAACAGCCCAGCCAAGCACATCTCTATCTACAAATGTACTGCCCCGTGATCATGTCTCATCCTACTTCCCCTTAGTGGTGTGACGTTAATTCAGACTGGTCTCACCCTGCTGTTCTCCTAGGCTTCTGTCTTAAATTGGGATTCTGTTTCCCTTGGAAGTTCCCCTTACTCTTATTCTTTTCCCTCATCACTGGCAGTCCCACTGCTCTGATGCTGTAACCCCCATATCACCCACTTCCACATGCTTCTAAGAACTTATTCATTTAGCAAGAAAGATCAAGTATTTATTGGTTTTTCTATAAATATTAATTGATGCCCACTGCACATTATATGGCAGGCCTAAGTGCAAAGGAAACCAGATTGAGAAAAATGGACATGGTCTTTGTCCCTTGAAGCATACAAACTCATGGAAGACACATACAGTGGTCAAAGAATTACAATACTATAGTGTGTGTGATGACAAAAAATTATTGGGTGCTATGAGAGTGTATTGGAGTGATCTGATGCAGTCTGGAAGAGTAAAGCAAGGCTTCTTGCCCTTTTAAACTGATATCTGAGGATGGTTTGTAGTTAACAGGTGAAGATGGTGGGGGCTCCAGCAAAGGGGAGAGTGAGTGCAAAGGCCCCGAGGTGGGAGGGAGCATGCCACCTTTATGGAAATGATAAAAAAAGGTGGGGGCAGGAGGAGAGTACTTGAGAGATGAAGTGGGCAGGGCCTTAATTCTGGGCCTTATCCCCTGAGCAATTGGAAAGGAAGGCTTTGGAAGCATTTAGGCCAAAGAGATGTGATCTAATTTTTTTGTGTTAAAAAGATCACTCTGGCTAAAGTGTGGAGAATGGATGAGATGACTCTGGCTTTTTGGTTTGTGCTATTTGCCATGATTGGAACAGAGGAGGTCTTTACTCAGAATTGGATGAGGCGGTCTGAGTTACTTTTGAGGCATTTATATACACCCTGAGTAAGCAGATGAATGTAGATATTTGGAGTTCTAAGAGAGGTCTGAGTTAGAGCTACACATTTGAGATGGTGATTGGAGTCATGGGTGTGGCGAGACAGGAAAGAGCAAGAAGAGAAGGGGCTGGGACCAATCCTTGATGGATTAGGACATTTAGAGTGTGAGTGGAGGAGGATCAGTCAATGAAGGAGACTGAGAAGGAACAACCAGGTAGAAGGAAAGCCAGGTTCACAGGACCTTTCTGCAACTGTGGGCCAACCCCACTTGCCCAGACAGAAAGACATGACTGCACACATTAGAAATCAGGGTTGATAGCTTAAATACCTCCACTCTGGGATCCTTGACATAGCATAAATAATACAGGCTTTAATGGAGGTCATGGAGGGCATTTGAGCAGGGGAATGCAGCAAATAGAACCAACCTTGGAAAGATTGCTTTTGGCAGCAGTTTCCAGATAGATTAGAAAGAGCAGAGGCAGGAAATGAACTGTTAGGAGACTGATGAGTCCAGGGAGACAAAGGGGACTTGAGATAGATGTGGAAGGGTAGAGATGGTTTTAGAAACACTTTTCTGAGGGGGAACCCCATGGTTTAAAAAAAAAGAGTGAGAATAACATAGCAATCTCTGTAGGCCAGGAACAGACTGAGGAGGGCCTAAAGCACGCAGCCTCCAGCATAAGGAAATGCCATCGTATCATTGGTAGCAGGAGCTGGGGCTGAGAACAAAGCTGTACTCTGGGGGCCTGGGGTGGGGAGCAAGGGGCTCCCCATTGGTGACTGGGATGGAAAGAGCTACGCCTGCCTGCCTGGGATGGCAGTGGAAGGAGGCCCCTTGTCCAAGAGGCAGGGAAGGAGCAGATCCCATGTGAGAGTAGAGATCAGTTCTGTGCTGCCCACTTTCTTATGGAAGAATCCGTCTGCCCATTGCAGGGCACAGGGCATCCATCTAAGGATGAGGGGCCCCTGGTCATCAAGGATGCCTTGTTCACAGTCACAGCCTCTCCTCTGAGACTCTCCATCTTCTCCCCCACCCCCAGTCTCAGGGGCTCCTCGGCCTGTCATTCTGTCTCATCTGATTTTCCACCTTTATGGGACTAGGGAAGGCTCTGTTGGAGCCCACTGGAAGGCAGAGCACAGCCTCATTTGTCCAGCCTTAGGGTCAGACGTTTACATGTCAAGGTGATGAGTTACAACTCAACTTTGCAAGCACACCAAAAGGTCCCTTCTGTTATTGTGCCAGACCCAGGAGAGGGGATCCTTTTTCCTATCCCTGTTTTCCGGCAAAACAAGGTACTCTCCTGAGTGAAAGCCCACTGACTTGGCGCAGCACAGAAGGGTTGGGGCCGTGGATGCAAGGAAACGGGGTGGTGCCCAGGGCCTTCAGGGCGGGTTTGATGACAAAGCTGTAGTATTCCTGCCCCAGCTCCTGGGGAGAGGGACTGGGGAGGGTTCTCCATAACATCTTTCTGAATTGCTACCACAAACAAACAAGCACATCCTTAGACAAACCATGGTAATTAGAAGGGAAACATAATGATAGTGAAGTTACCTTTCTCCATTCATTCCACAAGCATTTTTCTGAGTGTTTATTTTCGGCACAGAACTATTTTAGGGGCTGAGAGAGCATGTGGGGAAGAGGAAAGGGAATTGGGCCAATGTGCCAGCTTGAGAGGGGGAGATGGATGGCGGGGGATGGGAGATATTAATGTGTGGTCTGTGGAAGATGAAACGCAGCTCTGCTCTGTGGGCGGTTCTTTGATCTTCCAGTAACTGCTAGAGTAGCAATTAGCATCCCTAATGCTGAGGGGAGTCTCTGAGAAACCCTTTAGCTGGCTGCTGATTTAGGTTAGTAGAGACGGAAGTGTGTGTGGTGTGTGAAAAAGGGAGGGAGAGAGACAGACAGAGATAGAGACAGAAAGACCAAGAAAGAAAAATTCAAATGAGTTTATTAGATGTTTGGTGTTTCTTCCATAATATAGTTTTCCACATTTGAGGGTGACCTGATGATACCTTCATAATAACATTCAATTTTGTTGGTGAAACTTTAATCATCTGAGCACTGATGATTAGTGCTGAGAAGTCACAAAATCCCAAATTCACAGAAAAAAGGGACTCCTAAAACGTTTAATACTATTATATAATAATATGTTCAAGAATTCTTTCCGGACTTCTTGTCCAGAACAATTCTTCCCTCATAGGCCGGCAGTTAGGGCTGAGCTCTGGAAGCTGACTGGATTTAAATTTCCACTCTGTCATTTTCTAGCACTTACTTAAGTTATTAACTTCTCTAAGCCTTAGTTTTCACATCTATGAGATGGGGATAACCTGAATCATTGGGAATAAGCTACCTCATAGAATGTCTTTTTGTTGTTGTTAATAAGGAAGTCTAAATGAAGTAATATATGCAAAGTACTGGGCCCACATAATGGTTGGTAGATGTTTGAGTAGATGTCTAGTAGATTATTTAGTAGATATTTAATAGATGTTTAGTGGATTATTAGTAGAAAAGATTTGAAATAAAGTAAATATTAGAAAAACAGCCTTTTTTCTCCTCAAGGGCCATTAAACAGGGCTGGGGTGAAGGACTATCTCCCAGAAGCCTCACAAAAATGTTAATTTTAATCTCTAGTGATATAAGAATACTTAAACAAATTAATTTTGAGGTTAAGAATCTCAGCCTCAAATGGGGTACTGATGCTTAATGTATGTAGAATTTTCAATTAGCTTGACCAGAAAAGTGTAGAAATGGAGAGAGTTGATTGTAAGACATTATAGTGAGTATAACTAACAGGGCTGGTTTATAAATGGGATTGTGGCTGAAAGGGGTAGTCTAGGGATGTAAATGCCAATTGAAAGAAAGCTAGAGAATAATTTAGGCACTGAATAACATAGTGAACCTAGAGGTGGATGAGGATTGTGGTTAATAATACAAACACAAGAATGTTCTTCTATGAACTAGAACAAATGCACAAACTATTTACAAGGCGGTAAGAATATAGTGATGAATGGGAAAAATACAATTAATATAACTTATGGACTATTGTTAACAGGATTATTGTAATATTCTTGCATCAATATCAAAGAATGTACTATATCAATGTTAAGCATCAGTAATAGAGGTGTATGGGAGTTTTTCTTTTGGACTAAGGAAAATGTTCAAGGGCTTACTCAGGCAATGACTACAGAACTCTGTGATGAAAGTGAGAGCCTCTGAGTGCACACTTCGGATAGAATATAAAAGGCATGGTACTGTATAACACAGTGAACATGTGGTGGGAGATGGACTGTAGTTAACAGTACAAATGAGAATGTTTTCTCATGAACTACAACAAATGTACAATATTAATACATAGTGTTAATAATAGGGAGTGCATGGAAAAAAATATACCAAGTTGTACACTATGGGCCATAGTTAGTGGTAACAGTCTGATCATGTTCTTTCATAATCTGTACCAAATATTCCACAACAATAGAAGGTGTTGGTGGAGGGGTGATGTATGGGAATTCTGCACATTACGCATGATTGTTTTGTAAGCTCACAACTTCTCTAATTAAAAAGAATGAAAAAAAGAACCGCAGCTTCTTACTAAATAGAAGAAGCAAATAAATACAGACTTCAATTTTATATTGTAGACAAAGCTGAGTTGCCTGTGGTTGATAGCTGGGGAAGGGGAAAGAGCATCCCTGAATGAAGAGGGGACTGGAGGTGGGGAGGCAGGAGAGGAGAAACAGGGAAGGGAAGGCCCCTAAGGTAGCCCTACCACCTTCCCCTGGGAGGGGGGGGGTTGATACATCAGCCCAGGTGCCCTCCTCTCCAACTGCCCTGGCTGGGCGGGACCCAGAGTGTCCATGACTCGGGTGACCCGGGTGACCCTGCCACCTCCCTCCACCCAGCCCAAGTGCCTTACTCCTTTCCAGTTCACCGCATCTCTCTTCTCCACAGCCCCAGAAGCTCAATCCACACTCTGTTGGGGCCCCATATGCTCTCCTGGCCCAGAACGCACAGTCACCCTGGTGCAGGCCGGGTTCCCCTCCACTTTCTTTCATCCATATATTTATCAAATATATTATGTATTTCATATATAATTAATTGATTACATTATCTATTTTTAATGATGAAACAGTTCAAATATACATAAAAGTTACCCACTACACAGGTTTAATAAATGTTAGTATTTTGCCATATTTGCTTCGGAACTTTTTTTTCTTTTTAAGATATAAAAATGTTACAAGTAGAATTGAAATCTTCTTTACTCTCTCCCTCCCCAGGGCTAACTACTCCCCTGAAGTTGGTGTGGACCCTTCCTGCCCTTGCTTTTATATCTTACAGCATATGTATGGATCCCCAGACAGCACTACATATTGTGCCACATATAGTGCTGTTTGGAATATCTAAAAATTTTTTATAAATGGTATTTTATGGCCCTCCTATCTCTCAAAACCTTGGGACATTGCACCAGCTAATGCATTTCCTTTCACATATATGCATCCCATCTTAGTTCATCAGAGTAAAAGTCTGACTTAATTGCTTTCTATATCATCCTGAAAATCTATTTAAACATTTTAAACATATTTATTTTATAGACCTTTTTTAGACTGTTTTATTACCTGAGGTTCCTGGAGGTGCTGAGTCTCCTATTTGCTGTACTACCCTCCCTCCTTCCCTCCCTCACTCCCCCCACCCCCAGCTCTTTCTCATGGCAGTTTGTTTTTTCCTGTGCTTGAACTGAGTTGTCTTTACGTTTTCTCTGCAGAGATCCTAGGATTCTTGTTTATCCTGGACCAATTTTTGTTAATTCCTGCAGCATTCTGGTATTGTCAACTCACATACCACAGCCCTTGGCTCCGGCTTAGGTATCTGACTATTCACAGGTGAATGTTCATAGAAGCATTATTCTCAATAGCCAAAAGGTGGAAGCAACCAAAATGCCCATCAGCAGATGAATAGATAAACAAAATGTGGTATATACATACAATAGAATGTTAGCCTTAAAAACGAATGAAATTGTGCTACCTGCCACTACATGGATGGACCTTGAATACATCATATTGAGTGAAATAAGTCAGACGCAAAGGGAGAGACGTTGTATAATTCCACTTATACGAAACAGCTAGAATATGCAAATGCAGAGACAAAGAAAGTAGACAGAAGGTTACCAGAGGCAGGGGTTGGGGGTGGGGGTGGGAATGGAAAGTTAATGTATAATGGGTATAGGGTTTCTGTTGGGAGTGATGGGAAAGTTCTAGTAATGGATGTGAGCATAGCATAACATTATGAATGTGATCAATCCCACTGAATAGTATGCTTGGGAGTGGTTGAGATGGGAAATTTTGTGTTGTAGATATGTTTCCACGATTTTTTTTAAAAAAGGGCATCTAAAGAGACAATGACAATTAAAGGAATACATGATCATGGACTGGATCTAATAATGGAGGAGAAAAGTTCCGTAGGTCATTAATGGGACATATAAAAATGGAATATAGACTATAAGCTTTATATTAATGTTAAAATTCTTGAGCTTGATAACTCTATCAGGTATATACAAAAGTAATTCTTAGGAAATGTATATGATATTTAGAAAAATTAATAGATAAATAGATAGAATGATACAGCAAATTTGGCAAAATGTTAAAATTGGTGCATCTCGTTATCTGGGTGTTGGAATTCTCTGTATGGGTTTTGAAGTTTGAAATTATTTCAAAATAAACAGGTAAAGAAAAAGAAAGAAGGAACAGAGCCTTATATAGATCCAGATGTATATGTGTGTGTATATATATATATATATATATATATATGCCTCAAATCCTGAAGGCTCATGCCTTAGTCTGATGGTTGCCTGGTCCCCTATACTTCAGTTCTCATTATTCCAGCTTTCAGTGCCTGCATCTTTCCAAGCCCCTGGAGATTTCCCTTTTTAAAAAAAAATTTTGAGCCCAATTATGCATTAAAGAAATCACTTTTGCTTAATTTCATCCAGCATTTCTAAGTGTTGCTAGTGGTAAGGTAGCCTGAACATATCAGCTAAATCTATCATACTTATTAGAAATCACACCAATATATTTTCAAAAAGCATTCTGATTAGTCCAATGGCTCATCACTGCAGTCACAGAGAATTTTATGGATAAATACAATTGATAACTTCAGACATTATCACCACAAATGTAGGACGGTTCCTCTTGAAGCTTAGGATGGGATTTCCATTACTGTACACTCAATAGTTGAACATTATATTCAACTATATATTTATGGTGGAAGGAAACACTATTTCAAATGGAAACAGTTGGTGTTGATATATTCCTTATTCCTAAAGGTCACAGGATCATTACTGTGACAACATCATCTTGCCAGAAGTGACTTTCAAGCAACAGCAACATTATGTTGAACCGTTGCCTGGTGATTAGGAGAAACTTCAAAGTGATAAAATACAGAATGAGGATATATAAATAGAAGCAGTTGAAAATTTCCAGATAATCTTGATAAATGGAGAAAGGGGGGAAATAGGTGTATTTCACTTAGATTTCAGAGAGATGATTCCTGTTTGCATCAGTCTGCCTCCAGGCACTAGAAAGCGGTGCAGCTGACACTCACACAGCAGATCACAATGGTTTTGGCTGCTCTGACAGCATGACAGAGGTCATACATATGTGTGTATATGTATACTTTTTTTTTCTTTTCCATCAGAGATATTCTCAGTGCATATGGCAAGTGAAGGCACATTTTCACTCATCTGCTGGCAGACATGTCTACAATTGCCATCCTTTCCATCCTGCTTCCCGCACACAACATAATTATAGGGCCCGTGAGGCAAAGGCTGAACCACAATATGCCTAGAGGGTCCAGAGAGACAGTGGAGGTAGGTGATGCTTGAAAACAAGAAGGCAAAACTGTCATGTAAAGACATGCTGAGAGCAGAGCTTATGGCCAAAATGATCACATGTGAGGCAGGAGCTGCAGCAGGCTTCCAAGAGAATTGTATTTGATTTTTCTTTTAAATATATCAGATATGTAGTTTTAAGGCTGTGAAGCTAAAAATAGGAACTACTCCATTGAACCCACTCCCTCCAATTTCTCATAATTAATTCTCAAACAGCTTATATTTCCCTACCACCATGTAAGAGGTACATTGAGGATAGTGCTTGAAAATGCCCCAGATATAATAAAGTGGAAAGTTAAAAGTCATATGCTTATATGAGTAATATACTGAGATATGTTCTACATATTCCAAACAAAGAACATTCTTTGTCTATTACTTTCAAAATGTATTTAAATAAGATATTCCAGATGCCTCTATTATGGGGTATTATTGATTATAAGCAAAATACAATGAACATTTATTTGAAAACTGTGCACATTTTACTTTTATATACAGCATGTAAATTATGATTGCATGTACTTAATAGTTTGACAGGAACTCTTCATAAAGCAAAGGCCATAAAAACCACATACCACATCTGTACTTTTTCCTTCTCCTGCTTCCTTTACTGTGCTTTCTCCTTGTCAAACTGGGTTGGATTCATTTAGCCTATTTTCTCTCATTCTTTTTTTTTTAATTTTTAAATTCTCTCTTTATTTCCACATACTACATACCATTCCTTTCTTTTTGGGCAATGTATCTACTTTGTTCCCTTCCCAATAAACATTGTTTCCTTCCAGGACTGACTTAAATGGTTCTTTTTTTCCAAACAGTGATCCAGGGCAACACTGCACCCTAGGACAAAAAACAACTCCAGTACTATTCTTCTCCAGAAGCACTGTTTTCTGTTTGTGAACTCAGCTACCTAAAAACTCAAGTTTTCTATGCCTCCTAATGACCTGGTGGCATACAGGACACATTCCTGTGTTCAAAGAGTTACAGAAATCCTCTGGCTCTTGCATTACCATCCCTGTCACTCAGGAAATGTTCCCAGGTAGAGGATCCTAGCCCTGCAAAGAGAAAAACTTCTCTCCACTCACTGCTAGCCTTTTTACCTGTACCTCTATCTTCCTTGAAACGCATATATTCTGGATTCCAGGAGCCATTCTTGCAAATGTTTTGGGGTGAGCAAAAAATTTTTATAACTCTACAAAATAGCTTAATTAAACACACATAGGTACCAGATGGTTAGAGGAGGAAAGAAATAGAGGAGTTAGAGACAACTCCAACATTCTGACTTAGGCAGCTGGTTAAAAGGTGCCACCATTCATCAGAGAAGGAATCTAAAAGGAGAACCAAGTTTTAAGAGAGGGATAAATAATGTAGATTTTATTTACAGCTTCATTGAGATATAATTGACATATAATGAACTACCAATAATTAACAAGTAAAATTTGATGAGTTTTGACATATGTGTATATCCATGAAAATATCACCACAATCCAAGAAAATGAACATTTCCATCATCCACAAAAGTTCCCTGGTATTCCTTTGTAATCCATCACTCCATAGCACATGCCATCCTAGGGAATCACTGATCTGTGTTCTGTCATGATACGTTAGTTTGGATTTTCTAGAATTTCATGTAAATGGAATAATATTGCATTTACTCCTTTGTTGTTTAGCTTCTTTTATTCAGCATAGTTATTTTGAGATTCATCCATGTTGCATGTGTCAATATTTCGTTTCCTTTTATTGCTGAGTAGTAGTCCATTGTATCGATATACATTGTATGGATAGAAACAAACAAATAAGGTTGCAATTAGTTCTATGAAGGAGATAGAAATGTTTCTGTGAGGTGATTCAGGAAGCTGTGGGGATGCTCAGGTTTTCCCCATGAAGTACTGAAAGAATTCAGAAGAAATGGAAGGCAACCTAAGGAAACACCAGCATTTCTTTCCCAAAGCCTCCCTCTTATCTACAGGGTAATATGTAAGCTCTTTAGCTAAACAAACAAAGTTCTCTAGTGCAGCCAAGTTCATTGCATTGTTCTGTTTCCTCCTTTTCTGCTTATCCATGTCTAATGCTCCCTACAGGGCCATCAAGTCCCCCCCCTCTATGAAGCTCCTTTTGATTCACACCATCTCTTCCTGTTTAATTGCAAGGGGCCCTCACTGGGAGTGCATTTTATTTGCTATTTAATAATATTTTACCTAATAATTATTTAACGTTTTCACAAGTGAGCTGCTTGAGGGCAAGGATTACATTTCTTTGTATTTCCCAGTGCCTGAGAGCCATGAGGCTATAGTGGGTTCTCAAGTTGCCATTATATAGATATGTAACTACCACAGACAAAGAGAACTTAATTTTCAATTTTTAAAGTGTATGTGATGTAAATCTGTAACTGTCATTTAATATCCAGAAGAATGAAAACCTACAGACAATTATCAGAAAGAAAAACCTTGCACATTAATGTTCATAGCAGCATTGTTTGTAATTGTCAAAAGGCTGAAGCAACCCAAATGTCCATCAACAGCTGAATGGATAAATAAAACGTGGTGTATACATTCAATGAAATATTATGTAGCCTTAAAAAGGAATGAAGTTCTGATACATGCTACAACATGGATGAACCCTGAAGACATCAGGTTGAGTGAAATGTCAGACAAAAAGGACTACATATTGTATGATTCCATTTTTATGCAATATCTAAAATAAGCACATTCATAAAGATAGAAAGTAAATTAAATATTACCAGTGTTTGGGGAGGGAGAAATAGGGAGTACTGTGTAATAGGGACAGTGTTTCTGTTTTGGATGATGGAAAAGTTTTGGTAATGGATGGTGATGATGGTAGCACAATATTGTGAACATAATTAACACAACTGAATTGTATATTTGAGAGTAGTTAAAATGGGAAATTTTAGGTTGTTTATTTGTTACCAGCATAAAATTTAAAAGAAAACAACATAGAACTGTACAACATAAAGAGTGAGGCCTAATGTAAACTATAGACTATAGTTAATAGTATAGCTATAATATGGTTTCATCAATGGTAACAAAGGTACTGCACTAATCCAAAATGTTAATAATAGGGAAAACTCTGTGTTTGTGGCGGTATATAGGAACTCTGTACTTTTCTGTATTGTTTTTCTATAAACTTACAACTTCTCTAATAAAAAAAAAAAAAGAAAAAGGAAAATCTTACTGTTGCAAATCATGCATACACAAGTGATTCAGAGGATGGGACAAAGAGGCTCTATACTTGTCCATTAAGTAGCCTATCAGTCCACACAAAACTTGCCTCAAATGTGCATCATGGGGCCTTTCCCCTTCTCCCACCTTCCTTCTTCTTGGTCTTTCCTGTCTAGTTGTCTCCAGGATGGTGCTGAAAGGAGGAAGTTACTAGTGTTGTCTAGGTCCTGCTCTTTCTATAGGTAGACATTTCTATAGGTAGACCCATTTTGATGTAATGGGTCAGATTCCCCAGGTTCCTATCCAGTCTCTATTCCTTTCTAGCTAAATATGCTAGGGTAAGATACTTAATCTTAGTTCTTTCACCCATAAAATGGGCAAAATTAATAATATCTGCCTTATAGGGTCATTGCAAACACTGAGTTAACATGCTTGAAAGGCATTGCATAATTAGGCACCCCATAAGTTATGGCTTCTATTATTATTATTAGTTCAGGAAGTTTCGATTTTTACTTTTTAAAAAAACATGTCACCATTTGGAAGGTTGTCAGAAATGTATAGGTGATGACCTTGGCAAGAGGGGGCAGTACTAGGATTAGTGAACTTGAGGACTATGGCTGGAACCATACTGGGGTATGTTCCGGACACTAAACAGTTATAGTCATCATAGGTATGACATACTTATTTCTTTGGTGTGGAGATACTTGAGTTAAAAAATATTGCCAAGTTAAAAACAACGCAGGAGTGCCAGTTTTGCGATGGTGAGTTCAGCCATATGCAGCCTACCTCTTCCGTTGCTTACAACTAAAACTCTTGGACCAAATAAAAAAAGCAACTACCTGAGGATTCTTAAAAGTATATAAAAGCAGGTAGATTATGGAGGTGAGTCAAAACTTGGAGAAGCAACTTGCAAGGAAGTGTTTTCCTTTTTTTCTTCTTTTCTCTTGTGGCTTTGACCCAAGAGCAAATCTGAGTCATGAAGCAGTGTGACATAACCAAGGCACTGGTTACTCTCTGATAGAAAAACTGATCATTCTGAATAGGGAAACCGGGAAAATAGCCCCTGCAGACTGGAGTGTGTGTGTAGTGGGGTTGGAGGGAAATCCTGGAGAAGAGAGAGCTGGAGAAAGGAATCCCCCTGTATATGAATTACACAAATATCAGGTTCTTCCCTGAGATGCACATACATGGGAGAAATTCAAAGCAGTAAAAACAAGGCTGTGAGTACTGAACCAAGTTTTAAGTCACCACCATTCAGATTAATTCCTGAATGGTACATGTGTGGGACAGAACAAAAGAAATATAGCAAAAGCTTTGAAAACTGAACTGAGATTGGAACCACTCTCATAAAAGATGAGCCAGAACTTGCAGTGTGAAACTAACTAGGTCACTAGTTTGTTAAAACAAAACAAAACAAAACAAAACAAAACAAAACATAACATAACAAAACAAAATGAAGCAAAGCAGCATCCTTCAGAGGATTATAACAGGACCCAGAGTTTATAAAACATAATATTCAAAATGTCTGGAATACAATCCAAAATTGATATACAAGTAAAATATAATCTGAGATTTTTCAAGGAAAAGATAATCAACAAATAGTTCAGATGTTGGAAAAATCAAACAAAGCCTTTAAAGCAGCTACCATAACTATGCTCCATTAGGTAAAGGTAAATAAACTTGAAATGAATAAAAATATACAAGTTCTCAGAAAATAAATAGAAACTATGGGAAAAATAAAAAACTTAGAACTGAAAAATATAATAATTGAAATGAAAAATTCTCTGGAAGGGTTGAATAGCAAAATGGAGATGATAGAGGAGAAAGTCAGTGATCTTAAAGTTAGAACAACAGAAAGTATCCATTCTGAAGAACAGAGAGAAAAAAGATTTGGGAAAAAAAAGAATAAAGCCTCAGGGACCTTTGGAACAATATCAAAATCTAACATACATACAAATTGGAGTACAAGAAAGAGAGGAGATAAGAATCAGAGAAGAAAAATATTTGAAGAAATAATCACCATAAACTTCCCAATTTGGTGAAAGATATAAACCAACAGATTCAAGAAGCTCAGCAAACTCCAAGCAGGATAAACTAAAAGAAAATCTATAAGCCTAAACATATCATAACCAAACTGTTGAAAACCCAAGATAAAGAAAAAATATCTTGGAAGTAGCTAGAGAAAAATGACATTACCTACAGACGAACAAGAATTCAAATGACCATAGATTTCTCATCAGAAACCATGGCAGCCAGAATACAGTGTAACAATATCTTTAAAGACTGAAAGCTAAAACTATCATCCCAGAATTCTGTATAACAGTGAAAATGTCCCCTAAGAATGAAGGCAGAATGAAAAAAAAAAAAAAAAAAAATGGAGGCAAAATAAAGACATTTGCCATTTGCAGATTAAGGAAATCAAAGGAAATGTGTTCCCAGGAGATCTTCTCTAACGAAATGCTAAAGATGTTCTTAAGATTAAAGGGAAATGATAGCAGAGGGACATGTGGACCTTCAGTAAAGAAGGAAGAGCAACAGAAATGGAAATTACTGGGATAAATATGAAACAATTTTTTCTCTCATTGGTTCTTTAAAGAAGTTATGACTATTAAAAGCAAAAATTATAACTGTGGTGGGATTTTTAATGTATGTAGATATAATGCATATGACAATTTCACAAAATATCAGTGTGGCAGGGTAGAAGGACATATATGGTTTCAATGCCTCCACATTTTACTTGAAGTAGTAAAATAATTAATTTTAAATATACTCTAGAATTTTTAGTATGTGTATTGTAATTCATAAAGCAATCAGTATAAGTGAAATACAAAGAGATCTAATTTAAAAAGCCAATAAATAACTTAAAATGGAATACTAAAAATATCTAAATAATCCAAAAGACAAAAGTAAGAGAGATATTGAGGAAGAAGAACCAGCAGGGACAATCAAAAAACAAATAATAAAATGTTAAACCTACAGATAATCTAAACACACCAATTTAAAGATAGAAAATGTCAGATTGGATTTTTTTTTTTAAAAGGACCCAAATAATTATGGCATTTAAATGTAAAGACCCAAATTAGATAAAATTAAAAGTATGGAAAGAGATATAATATGTAAAGACAAATCAAAAGAAATCTGCATATTTCCTACACTATCTAAAAGGCAAATGCATAAGATGTAATGCTAAATCAGTGGTTTTGAACTCATAATGTATAAACATGTAATTTATGACAAGAACTACTTATAGGTGGGGGAACAGAGTAGTATCAGAACATAGTTTGTGTATACTATTGAGGTTAAATTGGTATCAAAGCAAATAAGAGGGACTGGGGGCACAAGGCAGTGTGGATTGCTGGCTTATTATTTGGGGCCATCTGTGGGTTTGGGATGAGACATATGGGTGGTGCAGTTGGTGGCTGCAGATGTGGGCTGGATAAACTGGGAAAGTTTATCCCCAGGAGTGGAAAGCTGTTCATTAACTAGGCCATGGGTCAGTGTTGAGCATAAGTGAGATGGATGCTGAAGCAGCACACAAAATTTTGATAGTTAAGACAATAGTTAAAAACCTTACAAACAACAGGTGGCTTTACTGACAAATTTTACAAAATACTTAAGAAATAATACTAATTCTGCAGAAACTCTTCCAGAAAACAGAAGAGAACACTTCCCAACTAATTTACTGATATTTAGATGATATCCAGATGAAGGAAACCAAAGGGAATGTGTTTCCTTTATATTATAAGACATTATAAGAAATGACAACTAGAGACCCTCATGAACATAGATGCAAAAATCCTCAGTAAAATATTAGCAAACAAAATCCAGCAATATATAAAAGGGTAATACACCATGACCAAGCGGTGTTAACACGGGAAATGCAAGGCTGGTTCAACATATGAAACTCCATCAGTGTAATCCATTACAAGAGCCTAAAGAAGAAAAATATAATCATCTCGAAGATGCAGCAAAACATTTTACAAAATTCAACATCCAGTCATGATAAAAATAAATAAATAAATAAAACCTCTCAGTGAACCAAGAATAGAAAGTAACTTCCTTACTCTGAGATAAAGCACTTCTATAAAAACCTACAGTTAACATTATAGTTAATGTTGAAAGACTGGATGCTTTTACTCTAAAATTGGGAAAAGGCAAAGATGTCTATTTTCAATATCATACTGGACATTCTAGCCAGTATGATAAGGCAAGGCAAAGAAATGAAACACAGAAATTGGAAAGGAAGAACTAAAGCTGTCTGTATTTGCAGATGACATAATTGTCTTGCTAGAAATCCCAATGGATCCAATAAAATCTACTAGAATTTATAAGTGAGATTATCAAGTTCGTAGGACACAGGTCAATATATAAAAATCAATTGTATTTCTATATACTATCAATGAACAATTGGAATAGACATTTTTTAAGTATCTTTTGTAATAACATAAAAAACATTAAATACTTAAGTATACATCTAACAAAATGTAGTTTTGTATGCTGAAAACTACAAATCATTGATGTAAGAAATTAAAGACCTAAATAAATGGAGGAATATACTGTGTTCATGGACTGGAAGGCTCAATTTGTTAAGATGTCAGTTCTTCCCAAACTGATGTAGAGATTCAATGGAATCCCCATCAATATCTGCAGGCTTTCTTGTTTTTTTTGAGAAATTGATAAGCTGATTCTAAAATTCATATGGATAGAACAAGAAACTAGAATTTTTAAAACAATTGAAAAAGAACAAAGTTGAAGAACCCACACTTCCTAATTTCAAGACTTACTATAAAACTAGAGTATTCAAGACAGTGTTGTGTTGGTGAAAGGATAGTTACAGAGATCAATGGAACAGAAGAGAGAGTCCTGAAATAAACACACATGAAAATGGTCAATTGGTTGTTTTTCTTTATAAAGGCACAAAGCAATTTAATGGAGAAAGGTTAGTCTTTTCAACAAGTTGTGCTGGAACAATTGAAATAATACGCAAACAAAAGCATTATCCTTGACCTATAGAGCACACCTTCTGCAAAAATTAACTCAAAATGGACTGTAGATCTAAATGTAGCCTAAAACTATAAAATTTCTAGAAGAAAACATAGAAACAAATGTTTGTGACTGAGTTAGGCAAATATTTTTTAGATAAGACACCAAAGCATGATCCATAAAAGAAAATATTGATAAATTTTACTTCATCAAAGTTGAAAACTTCTGCTCTGCAAAAGACATCATTAAGAGAAAGAAAAGAGAAACCATACACCAGGAGAAAATATTTGTGAAACACATAACTGTCAAAGGACTTGTATCCAGAATATATAAAGAATTTGCAAAACTTGATAATAAGAAAACAATCAACCAAATAAATGATGAGCAAAAGATTTGAACAGATGCTCCACCAAAGATTTGAACAGAAATTCCACTTTTCATGTGTCATATAAGCACTTGAAAAGATGTTGAACATCATTAGTGATTAAACAAATGCAAATTAAAACCATAATGTGATCCTACTATGCACACATGTATTAAAATGGGTAACTTTTTTTTTTTTAAATGACAGTACCAAGTGCTGGTGAGGATGCAGAGTTACCAGAACTCTTATACCTTACAAAATATGTAAACCCCCTTGGAAACGAGCTAGGCAGTTTCTTACCAATTTAAACATATACTTATCATATGACCCAGCCATCCTACTCCTAGGAATTAGCCAAAAGAAATAAAAATTTATGCTCATACCAAAACGTGTACACAAATTTCATAGAGTCTTTATTCATAATGGCCAAAAACTGAAAATAAACCAAAGGTCCTTCAACTGTTGAATGGGTAAATAGATTGTGGTATATCTGTACAATAGTACAGCAATAAAAAGAAAAAAATCTACTGATACATGCAACAACATAGATGAATTTTCAATGTATTATGCTTATTGAAAGAAGCCAGTCATAGGCTACATAATGTTTTATTCTAATTATATGAAATTCTAGAAAAGGCAAAACTATAGTGATAGGAAACAGATCTGTGGTTGCTATGGACTATGGGTAACAGGAGAAGATGACTACAAAGGGGCATGAAGGAATATTTGGGGGAAGTAGTCTATTTAGTGGTAGCTGGATGACTGTGTACATTTATATGAACTCATAGAACTATACACCAAAAAGTTAATTTTATAATATGTAAATTCTACCTTGATTTTAAAAAATTTAATGAGTCAATAGGTGAAAAAAGCAAAAATTTGATAATTACTGAGAGTAGCAGTTTGATATTATTGATGAATTCCAAAAAGAAATATTGAATTATGTTTGTGAACTGGTCTTTTCCTCTGGGCGTATTAGATCATATTGGATTCAGAGGTTTACTTGATTAAATAATGTTTAAGGCTTTGAGTGGGCCACGTCAGTAGGACATTGAGCCCCTGCCCCCTTGGTGGGCAGAGACTCACAGAAAAACTGCACCACAGAGAAGGAAGGTTGGAGTTTTGAGCTGGAGCCCAGGAAGTAAGCACACAGAGGAGCATAGCAGCTGAGCCTGGAGAGACTCAAGCCCCAGGGAAAGAGACAGAGCCAGTTGCCTAATAGTCTGCAGCTGGCCTTGTGGAGAGAGGCAAAGCCTAGAGAGCCTCATAGTCTACAGTTGACCTTGTGGAGAAAACAGAGGAGCTGGGCTCGGAGAGAAATGAGCCTTGGGAAGAGAGGAACCCAGGAAGCCTGAACCCTCACAGACATTGGCAGCCATCTTGCTCCAACATGTGGCAATAGACTTTGGTGAGGGAAGTAGCTTATGCTTTATGGCCTGGTAACTGTAAGCTTCTACCCCAAATAAATACCCTTTATAAAAAACAACCGATTTCTGGTATTTTGCATCAGCACCCCTTTGGCTGACTAATACAGTGAGCATCTGTTATCTAAAACCGACAAGATCTGCCTAAATGCTATCTTTTCAAAATCCAGGAGATGCTGCTAAAGCTGTGGTCAGAAGAAAAGTCATGGCTTTATAATTCAAAAGACCACTCAGGTGAAGTCCAGTAATAAATTTTGAAGGTTCAATGGTATGGAATAAATTCCTGTTCTTTAAAAAAAATAAAAATAAAAAGGTGAAGATATAATCTTTATGTTCTTTTATTGACCCAGTCACACAAAATAAAAACTTAGGCATCATCCTTGTCTCCGCCATTGCCTGCATCTCCTACCTTCTACATTTTTATTCTTCTACTTCCAAAACATATAGTGAATGTTTTCACTTTTCTTCATTTTTACTACTAAGATCCTAATTCCAACTACCATAACCCCTGGCTTGGCCTGTTTATTCCTTCTACCTCTCTCTCTCCTACTCCTTCTTCTTTGCTAAATGTCTAGTTTAAGATCTAAAATTTCATATATAGTTTTCTGAATGGTATCTATAATACATGAAACTTTAAAATTTAAGTTTCTATGACTATATAGTATTCTAGTCTTTAATTTTTAAGAGACAGAGCTTAGATTTTTTTAGCACAAATAAAGAAAATTGAGAAATTTTATAACAGTGAAGATGCAGAAGATATTTAAATCCTCTGTCTAGTTCCAGGTCAAGTCTGCATAGCTAAATTTGAATATGAAGTTTGGCACCAAGTCACTGGTAAGAACATGCACACTGTTTGTGCAGAGAACTGGAATACTTGAAAACTAACAATATTTGAATTGGTACAAATTAAATCTTTGAAGTAATCTATTATTTTGCTCTTTCAACTCTCTTAAGAGAGTTAGGCTTAATCTGGGAGAGGGAGCACTGATTCCTTTTAGAATTTGACTTCATCAGGACTAATTTATTAGTAAAGCCCTGGGAATCTGGTCTGGAAAATTAATAGATGCCCAAAGCAGCAAAAGTTAATTAG